>JAOUQY010000028.1:9382601-9396803 GCA_028566355.1 Doras micropoeus
AACACCTGACATAGACCATGACTGTGTTATTCATCCTTTTTTAATCAACCCCTCAACCCCTCTCTCTCTCTCTCTCTCTCTCTCTTTCCCTCTGTCTTTCTCCCTCTCTTGCTCAGCTGTTGTGATCCGCCAGAGCGAGAGCAGTCTGGCAGCTCTAGTCGAGGCCTCTGCCATGTGTCACAGTGCAGGAAGTAGCAGAAGGCTGCCTTTATTTACCTTGCTTGGCCCCACCGTGTCATCTGCTTAATCATGTGGCTAATGGACAACACAGCCTCGCCTCTCGCACCGGGCCGCCCAATCGACTGCCATTCACAAGTAACACAATGGAACGTTTAAGTCATTGCATGTGTCTGAGGGCCTGATATTGTGTCCCTTTTGTTAGAGTTCTCCTCAGAGACTTAGCCCCTTCCTATTGGAAAAAAAACAAAACAAGCATATGCTTCCTAGGCAGCGGGTTAAGGAGCCTTGTGCAGCTGGATGTGGTGCGAGACAGCCTGAATCAAAGAGAATGATTCCCATGATTAATTCAAACATTATCACGGTTTCAGATATAAAATTACCAAGACAAATATGTACTCCACTGAATAATTAATCACCCACGAGCTGAATTATGCAAGAGAACTTACAAGAGGAGGCTCCACAATCCAACTAATCCTCTTTCCACCACCACTTACTGAGATGCTGTTGACGTCCACTCAACCGTTTATCCACTCTTTTCTCCCTATTAGTGAGAAAAGGATTTGGTTAATAGAGTCTTAACCAGTCTGTACCCATGATCTTAAGAAGCTCAGCTGCTGTTAAATCAATTCACTCTGTGCTTTTTTTATTCCACACTACATTATTATTACATACATGCACTTTTATTTTTTTAAGTCCTGTTTCTTTAAAAGATTAGATTAAGCGGGGCCTTTAAGGACATGCAGACATTTATTTCACAATTAGAAGGCCTGAATTAATCAACAGGGATGCCATTTAATGACATCCTTTGCCTGGTTGATTACTTGAGTCCTTGCTAATTACCATGGTTAACTACAGTGCACCTACGAAGTTCCTTTTAGAATTTGGCCAGAAATTTCACTGCAGCAAAGGATGCAGACACTTTATTTTCTGCTGGAATCTAATTAAAGGACATGAAGGAAACAGCTGTGGGCAATACATTGAGGAGGCCCATTAGCAACGGCTAACGAAACTTGGACATTCCTTGGGTTATGACATTTAAAATAGTAGATCTGCAGAATTTTCCAGTGTGACCATGTTTGCTGTGGTTCCCAGCATAAAATTGTGTGATGGGAAGAAGCAAAAAAAAAGGCTAATGTCATTTAAAACAAACATCATTAGGTCACTTCCATTTCCTCAAAAAGGAGGAAGATAAGAGAAAGAGGCAGAGGTCATGGGGTGGAGGGGCCGTGTGGTCCTAACACGTTCCGTATTAGGGGCAGTATTGGGGCAAGGCAAGGTCAGGCAAGGTTTCTCCTTCTATTGTAGGGTGTCATTCGTCAGGCTAAGAGAGCTTGGGTGAGTGTTTGGCCACTAGCCTGAGGGAACAGATCCTGGGTGTGAGGACCCAGGCCTGATAATGGGGTTAGAGTCTGATGGTTATCAGCACAATGCCTGAGAAGTTTAATTCCTCTCCCCCACCTCTTCAATACCAACTGGAATTAAGGTTCAAGCAGCAGCTAGAAGCCACCACCATGTGAATGTACACAGGGCCGTGAATGGCCCTTATAAATTTCACTAGAAATATAAATCATGAAATATCTCAAAATAAAGACAGATTTAGCATCACTATACTAGTGTTGGTTAAAATAAATTTCCTCATTTTAAACAAAGGTTGAACACCTGCATGCATCACCAAATAACTGCCTCCTTTACTGAACATCTCAGGAATGAAAAGTGGCCTTTTCCAGTGCCTTTATTTTGTTGTACTAGAGAGCTGTTAAAAATAGTTGTAATGTGTTGCAATTTTATTATTATCCGTGTTTACATTTAAATTTTTCTTTATGTTGTTTTTATTTGAATTTTATTTGTTATGTTGAAGTTTAATATCTTATTTTAAATGTGGTTGGTGACACTTCAGGGTCCTTTTTAAAAATTAATTAATCATAGGTAATAAACCTAGTTAATTGTAGCTCGTTAATGCTTTCCTTATTGTTCTCATATTCTTAAGTTACAATACCTACTTCCTCTAAATCACTGTTATTTCTGTAAAAGTATGTGAACATCAACGTGATACCGACATATTTAAATTAAGAAACTGAAGTCTATCTAATTATACTGATTTTTGTCATATATTCTTTATAATCCAAATCCTGTATTTATTTGTTTCTTTCTTTGTTGGTTGGTTAGTTTGTTTACAATATGTTTTTTCTTAAAAACTATAGCACTCTGTACTGAACACTGGTCTTGTTTTATTTGTCTTATAGGTTTTCTGTTGAAATACTGAATTAAGAGCAAGGGTACTAGGACAAAATTAATGAATAATTACCCATCTTACTTTACGAAACTGTATTTCGTACAATACAATATAATGCACAATACAATACTATATAATGCAAGTTAAGAAAATAATAAATAATTACCGTACTATGTATTATCATTAAGCTGTATTATTTATGATATGTATTTTTTTATAAACAGTAAAAATGATTGCTATTATTATTATTATTATTGTTGTTGTTAAGATGTTATAAGTTTTTGTAACATATGTTTTTCATTGAAATAATTGCAGAACTGTTAGCAATTATATCTTGGGTCAAGTCTGTATAATGATGTGTTTACTCAGGCTTTCACTGCAATCTGAAGCAGAGTCTTGCATTACGTTTATCACAGACTTATAAGTTCAGCAATATAAGTCTGAGGTGACCAAGGAAAAATAACTCTATTTATTTATAAGTTAATAGTTCTCAAAAGTTGTCACCATGTGTATTTAGGTAGCATTTTAAATTGTGTGTGAACATTGCTGTAATGACTGCCAACTTTTCAGATTTCAGAGTGAGATTTCAATAGTTGCGAATTAACAACATTTTCTAGAATGCCAGCTATGTTCGGCTCTTCTTCGGGAATTTAGACTTTTTTTTTGCCCTTTTTGTGTGAAAAACAGTGGATCAATCCTACTCCACGTCTTCCCTCCCCCTGATGCTTTTGGAGTGATGACAGTCCTTTGATTTTTTTCCTCTCATACAGAATGGCTTAGAGCTGGTTGTGAAAGGCCTTTTTGGAAAAACGAGCGGGCAGAGTATGGTTATTTGTGGGACTCCCTTCCCCCTATGCGTTTGCCCCTGTTGTACCAATCTCATTAAAACAGCCCTTTGTTTTGCCACTTTCTAAGCTCTGATCTCTGGATTAGTACGAGTCAAGAGGCCGAGACAGTTTGAAAAAGCCTGCATGCCACAAAGAGGGGACTTGTTCCCCCATCACTTTAACCCCATCCTTTTTTTTCTAGGCTGTTCAGAGAAAGAGAATAAAAAAAGAACAAGGATCAGGAAAGGTCACACAATGGCAAGATATCGTGAGAACTTAATGAAAGTTTTATAACTCTTGAAATGTTTATGACCTCTGCACTCGACAGCTTGTCCTCCAGTCAAGGGGCGCATGGCGGGAACCCACATGGCTTACAGCTGGAGGAGGGCCAGGTAAAGAGAGCTGCAGCAGTGGCCCTGTAATCAACACCTGCAGAGCCCCAGCCTCACAACTGCTATTTACCCTCAGTGTTTCAGCTGAGGAATATGTGCCATGCCATGATGTGGCATCCTGAGCTCATAAAGAATTTATTACAATTACAACCAGAAGGAATTGTGAAGTAAGTCACAAGAAAGTCTGCTAAACCTGTTCCTACTTAAACCTTATCTGTTCCTACCTTTTTATATAAATTGGCTCATGTAAATTGGTATGAATATTCAGTCATTAGACTGCTGTTGATATTGTAAATGGAAATTAATGCAAATATAGAGAATGCACTTTATTTAAACCCTCATGGACATCACTATGGAAGGAATGTCAAGGGTACTAAAAAATAATTAGCAACCATTTAAACCATTTTATAAACTGTATTATAAAAATTCTTAATGCATAAACAGGCAGTATGGATACATATACTTTTTTTGTATAAAATTTCTAGATTCTTGAATATGCAATTTATTTATTTAACTAGCTAGCATATAGTGTAAAAGGTTTCATTTTCAGCTACTGTAAATCAGTGCACGTATTACTATAGCATATGATAGACTTTATTGAATTACCTTTACTAAGGAGACCACTGAGAATCCATCTTAGCAGCACGGAAGGCCCGCCATCAAGGAGCAAGCAGAAATCACAGCCTGTCTGAAACAAATGACACAATTTGGCGCTCCAGGCCTATTCTCCCCGTCTCCTGCTCTCTCTCTTACCTTCTGCCTCTATAAACGGCTACAAAGGAAAGTCATCTCTGTCCACAAAATATGATCAAACCTACGGCATAATAGAATTCATAAACATGTCTAAATACAATTTGGTGAAATGTATTTCAGGATGAGACAATCATTTACAACTTCTGAGAGGGATTTAGAATAAGTATGTTTGTATGCAAATCCGCATCACATTTTTTATGTACTCTGCTGTTGCAGTTCATGAAGGAGCATTAGATTTATGGCATTGTGTGTGCATAATTAGGTGTGTGACTGTATGAACATGTCCATGTGTGTGTGTGTGTGTGTGTGTGTGTGTGTGTGTGAAGGGGGGTCAGGCAGGAGAGTGAGGATTTATACTGAGACCTTTCAAGGCTTTAGCTTGAGAAGGAGCTGTGTTTTCACGCCTGTGACTCTCAAAAGCAATCCTATTGGATTTAAGGACAGGGGCCAATGCCATCCTAGAGCAGCCACCATAAGCCTTTGCCAGCTCCCGTGATCAAACATATTTTCTTGGCATTGACTTTCTCCCTTAAAGGGCGAAAGAAACAAAAAAGCAAAGAATACACCAAGAATCTCTCCAGAAACCCCCAAGAGTCATATTTATTTGATGGAAACTATACTTGTTTTATATTTGAACTTACAGATGAGGAAATAAAACATCCCAGATATTAATCTCAGATCCTGAACATTTTAGTTAAGTATTTAGTCTTTTTATTTCTTTTTTATTTTGACACATTTGGTTTCTATTCTGTTGGCTGACTTTTATTAGACTCATTCTGCATAATACAGGATGAAGTATTGCACTTTTAGTGCTTATAAATAGTGATGTTAAATTATTTTGATGAGCTATACATTCAGAGTAGCACTAGGCAAACATATAGGCTATGCACAGTTTTTGGTTTAACATGCAGTTTTACAGACAAACAATGTTTTAGAGTCCAGTAAAGTCCCAGTGAAATGTGAACCGTGCTCTATAAAGACATATTCGTTCTGAACAACTAAAGGATAAAAAGTCCAAAGTACTCTGTCAAAAGACACAGACTAATGTAATAAAAAACATTTACAAACTCATTTTTATCAATAAAGGAAAGTTAAACACCTGCTTCATGCTCATAGGCTTTCTTCACTTCCTCTGAGAGCTATTTCACTTCAATGTGGCATGAATTTGGATGTCTGCGACCGTGGCCTCCATCTTTTTCCTGTGACCCTGCACTGGCAGCTTTGGAAGCAGAGTTCAAAGGCACTTCCCGCAGTTCACATAAACCACACTCAATTGGCTCAGAGAGGAAACTCAATTTGCAGAAGGCTGCGCCATAGACCTTTTATAAGGGGACGTTTAATCATTAGGGCAAGAGCACAGGCTAAGCTCAAAGAGTGGGCAATGTCTGCAGGAGGCTCAACTACTCCTTTTGCCTAAACTCTCCTAATGAGAGTAAGAGAGAGAGGAGAAGTAGAGCTTCAGCATGCTTAAGCAGACTGTCTTACACTCGCCATGGCAAGTGGGCCACGTTTTAACCCCTCAACCATGAAAACGTGCTTAGGCACTGTAATCCTATCATGTTTTGCATATAGCCATCTTCAGGCGTGGCTGCACTGGAAAAACAGCCAAACGATGCTCAATCAAATTAAACACAGTGTTCATCGAGTTCTTAAAAACAGTAGAGCGCTGCAAGAGAGGAATGCATGCCTCCTCTATACATTTAGGAAATCTACTTTAAGCCTGTCAGAGATGGTTTAATTCAAATGGATTTACTGGCAAAAAGAAGAATCAATGGCACACAAAAAAATCTTACACAAAGCCTGCTTCAAACATTTTCAGAAACCCGGCTGCTAAAAATCCATGGACCACAGCAAAGGACTGCATGCTTATTCATTTAAAATGTCATTCAGATTTATTTTTACATGCTGCCATATAATATCTAATATTTCTAATATTATGTATTTTATTACTGAAATATGGAAATTATGGTAATGCTCAGGAACAAAGCCATTACGGTCAATAAGCTTTAAATTTTTTAACATTTTCAGCAGTCCATTGATTGCCCTTTAACATCAGTGCCGAACTTCAACCCCCAGCCTCTTCCCAACTGCTCTACTGCTTTTCTTCCGTCACTCTTTCATCCTGTGTTCCCGCATGTTTTCCCTCCTTCTCCTACCATACATATTGCAGATTAATGACAGCTAATAATGTCTGATGTTCTTGGACATTGGCCGATAATGAGATGAATTCCCGACGGGTTGCCAGGTGTCACCACTAACAAATTCTCCTCCGCAGTGCGCAATTAGCCTGGGAAAGAGAAAGGAGCCGTTCACTGCATCAGCACGGGGCCTGACAAATCTGAGGAAACAGAAGAAAAATAATCCTGCGGACGGAGCAAATGTGGCAGGAGAGGACGAAGGGAAAGAGGGGGATATGGATAGGTTACCTTTATGGTAATATTATTCCATAACGGGCTGCTGGCAGGATTTCATTATGTCTCCGCCAACATTGAAATATTTTCCGGAAAATGTCAGCATATGCAAATGAGATAGAGTTCTCATTCGCTTGTCATGTTTTGCTGAAAGTTGTCCCAATCTCTCTCCTTCTTTCCAACCCCCTATTTTCCTGCTCTGACTGCGATTATTCACTCCAAGAAATAAAAGACCCATTATATTCAATCATTCCTAGGGCAATTAATCAATAAATCAATAAATCCAGCTTCATTTAACATAACTCCGTCCGCAGCAGAGATGACCGAAGCTGCATGACAATCTCACACACACACACACACACACACACACACACACACACACACACACACACACACTAAAATCTTACTGTTGGAGAGGAATTCTGTGATTTTGTGTGTACGCTGTTTGTGGCTCTGTAGTGTTGTGAGTAGAGACTCTGTGTCTCTCTCTGTCTCAGAACACAGGGGCTTTAAAGAGCGTACCAGTCAGCCAGACGCTGCCAACATGACAGTTCAGACAACTGTGAACGTCTGCCTATCATCATGCTGCCACTAACTGCCCACTCATCTCTTCCCCATTCTTTTCTCTTGCTCAGCTCGCGCCAATCTGCACAGACAAAAGCCTTCACTTCACATTGAAATATTCAGCCTGCATCTGCTTCTAGTGCTAAAGAATGCTCTCCGTTTTGGGCCTGGCTGCCTTGCTGCACCATCTCTGTTCTTTGATGGTTTGAGAATTTCACAGCTGAATATGGTGGGGGTTGAAACTGGCAGCCACACTGGAGTCAACACAAGGGAACCTAGGTGGATGCTGAATAGAAAAGCGGCCAAGACATCCCAGAATGCTGAAAAAGAGCCACCCCCCCAGCCGCAAATTAGATTGCTGTTCTGTGTGTCGGTGTCTAGATTCTTTGCATTACGCAACGTGTGCATTAGGAAATTCAGAGATGTACAAGCTTCAGAAAATATGCAGTTATGTTCACGTTCACTAAAGCGCAGGCTGGATGCGCTCATGTGAAAAACATTCCGAATCTTCCCCAAAAAACAATCAGCGATAATAATTTACTTCATTCTCATAAGCATCAAACTCCAAGTCATTTATTATAGGGTAAATGTGTGCAATAATAGACAAAATCAAGTTAAGTGAGCTGGGATGTGTGATTACAATACATTTGCATGAAGATTTGGCGCCTTGCTAGAAAAAAAAAACCTCCATCTAGAATATTGCAGTGATACAGAAAAGGGAAAAAAAAGCCAACCTCGAATTCAATTACCATGAGGCTAGGAATAATCATAATGTTATTGGAAACTCAATTATGGAGGCAACCCATGTCTGAAAATTAGCTGAACTTAGCTAAGGCAAGTTAGCCTTGAATTCATCAGCAATGGATTATCACAATACTGGATGTTCACTTTGATAGTGGCCAAAGACAAACCCGCATCAGCAGTGAGAACTCTTGCTCCCAGAATGTGTATTATTCATGAACAGCTTTCTGATCTATTATAAATACAAAACTGACTTTGCTCCCATTGCCAAAGGCAAAAAGCCACAGACACAGAATTAATTTTATTATATACACATGCACGATAAGTCTAGTATCCATTCAAAAAGCAAGGTATTTGTTGATTAGCTGCATGCATTCACTGTGATTAATATGACAGTGTTATAATAAAAATAGCAACAAAAGTTATTATTATTATCAAATTATTATTATTATTATTATTATTATTATTATTATTATTATTATTAACAACAACAACAACAACAACAATAATAATAATGATAATAATAATAATAATAATTTTCCCAAATCAAGGAACTGTTAATTAGGGTACAGCTGATAAATATCAATATCATTTTATTTCAGTTTTTGGGTTTTTACATTCCAGAATATGCATATGAAAAATATTCACTGGACATGCTAGACATAAGAATCATCTGTACAACAGCGATGCACTTACTTTGCTGCTGCAAGTCAAAATGAGATCCTTTAATCCTTTAAAACATGGCACACCTTCCCTCAAGCTAGTGAGCTAGTCTAGTGAGATATGAAAAAACAAACACATAAATAAACAAATCAATACACCGATAAATGGGTAAACAAGCAAACAAACAAATACATAAGGAAAGATCGCTGTTGCCTCACAGTGAGAAAGGCCTAGGTTTGATTCCCTGGCCGGGCAGCTGCAGTGCTTTCTGCACATGTCCTCCCTGTGTCTGTGTCAGTTTCCTCCATGTTCTCTGGTTTCCTCCCACAGTCCAAAGATGCAGTCAGGAAAATTGGGTATACTACATTACCCATAGGCAATGGAGGCATTGGGACAGGCTCCAGTACCCCCCACGACCCAATAGTAGGACAAGCGTATTATATAATGACTAACAGTAAACAAATAAAAAAACTCATCTATTTTTAATATCTGTATTTAGGACACATTATGTGTTCAATTGGAATAATACTGTATATTTGTATTCGGTTACGCCTCTAATACAGTATATAGATGTTCAGAGCTAGCTTCTTGGTGTGGCATACAGGATGTTCTCTTACTCAGCTAGCTGCAGTGGTCTCCTGCAGTCTTCTCCTTTTTAACTCAGAACCATGGAACATTCCAAGTGATGATTATAATTACTATTGCAGAGTGAGGTCGAGCACAGCTGATGTGAAGTTAGGCAGCTCTTAGTTTAACCACATGCTTGCACAAATACACCCCCAATGTATTCTGTGTGTGTGTTTGACTGTGTTCTGTGTACAGCAAACTTTACAAGTAGCTTATTCCCTGTGTCTGACTAGCTTTGCCTTTATTTTTTTCTGCCTTCAGTGCAGCTGACGACACTGAGCAGCCGGGAGATGCTTCAATCCAGCATTATCAGGGCAGCACACATTGCCTCTCATAAGGCTTTAATTTATTTGTGCCTGTTTCAGCCCCAGATTAAAGTTTAATTGGCACAGACTGGCAGCTCCCAAGTTTTGACTAATTCTTCTTATCAAGAGTCCTTACTGAGTCGCTGAGGGCAATGTGGGGCCTGTGTGTGGTACTGTTGCCCACACACACACATACACACACACACACACACACACACACACACACACACACACAGTGCGAATCAATGCTGTAATCCCTGTTTTTTGGTCAATGTGTTGAATACCTGAGACAGCCAAGTGTGTATGTACATGGGTGTGTGTTTTCCTTTTGCTCCTCTGGCAAACACCTCACAACCTAAATAGTGTAACTAGATATGCAGCAAATTATTTACAGGAGGATTTAATTGATTTATAAATAAGGAGGTCTCCTATGCCTCAAGAACACAGTGTCATACAGCAGCTTCAAATAATGGTATTTGAGGTAGAATGTAGACTGCACACTGAACAGTGGATTATAAATGGCTTTTGTGACAAGGACAAACTTAACAGTGAACTTGTGCATTATGAAAAATAATGAGACTTGCAACTTGGTCTTTATGATCTACCTCACTGCTCATTGCTCTGCTTTCCCGATGCATGTGCCTGCCATAAGTCATTCAGAGGTGCATTAATGAAGAAATCATGGTGTTTGCTGATGCAAAATGGGTGTAACAATAAATAATGAAAATAATAAGATATATCTTGCTTCTGTTTCAACAAATCTGGACTAATATACTGTATATATAGAAGCTTATATGCTTCATATATAACAACATATGTATCACTATTGATTTTTTTCTATTGTGTGTGTGTGTGTGTGTGTGTGTGTGTGTGTGTGTGTGTGTGTGTGTGTGCAATCAGCTGCTGGGCAGAAATGGGATGTGTAGCATTAGACTGATATCCAGGTAAACTCAAGTAAAAAGTAAACATATGACTTCATCTACTCTGCTGTTCTTTTTTGGTCATCACGTCTCTCCATCAATTACACTTGCACATATCAGCGAAACAAAACTCTACAGAAATCCATTCACACTTCATTTTATACATATTTTGGGCTTCCTAGTCTATAATATCCTAAACTACATCAACATTATGAGCATGTAGCTGCAGAGCAAACAGAACTCCATACAGCATCATGAGGAACCAGAACAAATCCAGATATTGCATTTGTTAACTGTCCTACTGTCTTACTCCATATGCTTTAATTACAACCACTAGGTTTTTTTGTACATATGGCTTTAGTCATGGCTATGGGTGTCTTGACAAAAGAGAAGCCTACTGCTGCAGGGGTCACACTTACACAGTGTGCGTGGTGTTGACTGCATGAAAGGTCACTTGCATTTCCCATCCGGTGTGAATTCTAGGTGATGCTCTTGACATGCTAATTTATATCATTAACATCAGGGATTCACTAAATGATTATTACCCTGATTATAGAGTGCAGAATCATGGTTAAGGGGCTGCATATCAGAGATGCTCACAAGTCATTTTGTGTGCAACCTCAAGTCCCTATCTCTACACTCAGCACTGTATATTACTATCAGTGCAGCCTATGTATTGCTACATTATTTGCATGTGTGCTTTGTTATAACAAGGTTGTTTTGTTGCTTCAATTCAGCATAAAGTCACAGATTTGGTAAAATATGTGACCATTAGAGTTTTTAAACATCTAAACATCTAGAAAAACCGCTAGCAAGTGTGCATATTTAGAAATCTATATTGTATCACCCAGGGGTACCCTTAGTCACAGTACAGCTAAGATCTGTGTTTTCTGTCTCCGTCTTTCTTGCAGATGTTAATCTAATGCAAACAGCACATCAGCGCACACACACACACACACACACACACACACACACACACACACACACACATACACACACATACACACACGTACACTGAAATATTGTACGCTTACAGCACCTGAGGGAGCTGAGTTTGTGTGTAAGTGTTTGTGAACCTCTACATGCAGAGCAAATGGATGACACACATCTAATCTTACCTTCATTTCATGTCACACCAGTGCTGTTCCTGTGTGCATGTGCTCTTATTCTCTCAGAAACTGGGGTAATTTCCAACCAACTTTGATCAGCTTGCTCAGAGTAACAGCCAGGGAACTCTGGCGATTCCTTGACATTAATCCAGCGAATGTTTATGAGGACTGAAACGTTGACATCCAAGATTGCCGGAATTGCGAATGTAAGGGCTAAAGTGTGAAGCTGCTGTCAATTTGGTTACGCTCTCTTACTGCTAATGAAGCACATGCTCTCTTGAAGCTTATAGGAGGTTCTGCTAATCCTCTCTGACACGAGTGTGAGGCAGCGCAAAAACTTCAGCCTGCATCACAGTCAGTCACAACAGCCGATTAATGCAGACTGCCAGTGCCACCATGACTACCATGACATCTTCCAACCAAAACATTCTTCCTGCCTGGCAAGAACAAGCTTATCTGGGCTGCAGCCATCCACAAACCCCTCTGGAGCTCCAGGTGAGAAACGGGGCATTAGGTTCCAGATCACCTCTGTCATTCCTGAGGGGGAGCAGGTGACCTGCACCTGCCTCAGCTCAATGGCCCTCCCTCTTCTCTCTCATTCTCTCTCTCTCTCCCTCTCTCTCTCTCTCTCTCACACACACACACAGTCCTTAACTGTGATTTTTCCCCCCACACCAGAACAGGCAGAGGGACCTGCAGCCAGATGAGTGTACCACTGACTTTGCATGCTTCACATACACTTCCTCCTCTCAGTAGCCTGGCTGCCTGGGGACTTCCTCACACAAATAATGCACCTCACACAACCACACATGCATACACACTTCTGCGGCCAAGGCCTGAGCAACAGATGGCACATTAGTCCGCTGACGGGCCCAAAATGCAGCCAACACTCCGAGTGTGCCAGCTATGGTTACGAATTGCTCTGTGTACACACACACATACAAACACACACACACACACATCGCACTACATGTCCACTTTCATGACAAATACTGGCAGGAAATGGAGCTGGATGCTTTGCAAGATGTAATATCTTTTTAGAATGACGTTTGGGAACTCAGCTGGCCAGGTATGATATAGCTTAGGTGTTTCAATTTTTTTTTGTTATCCATGATGCATGATTCTTGGCAGAGGATTCACTCAAGACATGCTGCTTTGCCAGGTGCTATATTCATAGAAATAACACAATTCAGTGTACAAAACATGCTATAGAACTAATATATAGGACAGTATGTGACGCCATTCACACCTAGTCATATCATATCTTGTGTATGAGTTGTAGCTTGTTTTTAAATATACTGTATGTATTTATGCTTGTGATCAAATGCAACTCATTATACTCATCAGCTGATTATGGGTGTGGTGTTGACTGCCTGAAAGGTCATTTCCCATCGGTATGAATTCTAGGTAATGCTCCTGACATCTTAATGAATTCCATTAGCATCAGGGTTTCACTAAGTGCTTATTACCCTGATTATAGAGTGCAGAATCACATTTGAGGGGCTGCACATCACAGATGCTCACAAGTCATTTGAGGCTCACAACTCAAGTGCAAGTCACAAACCCAAGCCCTCATCTCCCTGCACTCAGCACTCAGCAGTACAGTCCTGGCCAAAAGTTTTTAAACTGACACAAATTTTTGGCTTTCACAGACTTTGCTGATTCAGCATTTTTAGATCTTTTTGTCAAATATGTCTATGCTATACTGAAGTACAAAAAGTTTTTGTAACTTGTATTGACAAATACGTCAAGTTTCTGCAAAGACTCGATATTTTCAGTGTTGACCCTTCTTTTTCAAGACTTCTGCAATTCTCCCTGTGCTTGGAGTTTATCACAATTTCTGTGTTTTTGTTTGTCCACCAACTTTTTGAGGATTGACCACAGCTTCTCAATGGGATTGAGATCTGGGGAGTTTCCTGGCCATCGACCCAACATTTCAATATTTTGTTCAAAGAGACACTAAGTTATCACTTTTGCCTTGTGACATGGTGCTCCATCATGCTGGAAATCACTGGGAGCAGTTGCTCTTGGTGGACAGCAAGGCGAAGGCTTTTGGAGGATGGCCTGGTTTCAAGAAGGGCAGCAAAGAAGCCACTTCTCTCCAAGAAAAACATTAAAAATGTAAGTCAAAAAATGTAAATGAAAGTAAAAACAGTTGATACTTTTAAACGCATTAAAAAGTAAAAAATCAAATGAAAATTGAGTTATTAATTTTTTTATGTTAGAATGAAGGTGAGAATTAAGTTTAAGGTTAGGTTTTAATTTGAAAAGTAACTTTTAGTATTTATATAAAACTCATCTGCACTGCAGTGTTGTGGCTAGCCAATATTCAGATGCACATGGATAGCTTGAAATGACTGGATGATGTATAGCTGGATAAAAGAAGAAGAGAATTCTACATACAGGGGTTAGACAATGAAACTGAAACACCTGTCATTTTAGTGTGGGAGGTTTCATGGCTAAATTGAACCAGCCTG
>JAOUQY010000028.1:9469364-9481262 GCA_028566355.1 Doras micropoeus
ATATGAAATCTTCTTTAGTCCTTCACATGCCTATAGGTGTGTATTTTAAACAAAATGTCTACACCCAAAAAAAAAAGCATCATAAAAAAGCATCATTCATTTACTGTCTACTGACAGCATTTGGTTCAATTCAAATCCTTACTACAAACTGTGAAAAAATTTGAAAGTGCAAACAGAGTATAACCTGGGTAAAATCTGACGGACTTCTGCTGTGAATAGGAATGTCTTTAGGGAGTAGTTTGAGGCTGCCAGTTCACTTTGTGCTCCCGGGCTTGATAAGATTTTCTCCATCTCCATCCAAAGGCAAGGCAACCTGAACCGATCCATATGCAAATCATCCAATAATGTCAGCTTCATTTACCATAACAACGCTCTGATGCCCCATGAGACCCATCCTTTGATCCGCCATTCCAGTGAACCCAGAGTTCACTTTACCTGCACACGTTTCCTCATTCCTACAGCACCTGGACACCCCTTTCCACTCAGTTTCCCCCTTTGTCCTCTGTTCTGTGCTTTTCTTTCTTTCTATCTCTGGCCTATATGGCATAATGTAGTACATAAATCTCTGAAGACTAAAGCCTTGATGCGGGGAGGAAGGGGGGTCAACACTCTCCCCCTACCATGAGGGTGTTAGGATCAGGGTGGGAGGTCAAAGTTCGTGGCGGAGAGGAAGTGACAAGCTGTGAAATGTAAAAGACCAATTTCTTCCACATGTTTCAGCACTCGGAGATCAGCGCTGAGCTGTCAGCCGGCATCACGCTTAAAATGGGACAGGTTGCTACCCAGCAGACCTGTCACAACTCATTTGTAATTAAAAAGTCTGTCTGATGTTTAAAGCGAAACACCCCTGAAACTTTTTTCATATTCCAATCTGTTAAATAAAGATGAGTGGTGCCAAGAAAAAAAAGTTATTATTAACTGGGCACCCTTCTTTCCTTCTAGATCAATACCAGACAAGCCTGTTTGATTTGTTGATGATGTGACCTCAGAGAGCTGGCGAGGGTTTTTGTGCAGTAATATTATTATTATTGTTGTTTATTATTATTTTTTTTTGCATGAGTGTGGGAGTAAGTGGGTGAGCTAAATTGCTGCTTTATCATAATCTATATCACATCCAATCTTTCCTCTGTCCTCTTTCAGCTTCCGCACCAACTGGATCTTATGACTTATGTAGCCAGTGTAATTGCTGGTAAAGAACATTTCAGGCTTTTGTTTCCAGAACCTAAAGCCACAAAAACATCTTAATATACAATACAATACAATGCTCAAATCCAAAGCAAAGCAAAGGAATATTACTCTTGCTGAACATGGTAAAAGAACTGATTCTGTAATCCTGGGACACAATGTCAACACAATACTAGGATATTAACGTGAATGTGAATTTGAATGAGAATGTGGGATATGAATCAGACTTCCTGCTTTTCTTCAACTCTTCCAAAGTGGTATATGCAGATGTGTTTACTAATATCTGCATTCAGCTTAGTCTTTTCAAGACATATGCAACATGTTGTGCTGCTTTTATCTTTGCACATAATGTCAGATGCTCATTTGCTGTTTCACAGACAACTAGCTTAGCTCTTATTAAGGCCTTCTTTTTCTCAAGAGGCATAAAGGAGACATTATAGAGGAACATCATTATTTTCACTGCATGACACCACATCACATGGCACATGTCACTCTGCCACTGTGTGTGTGTGTGTGTGTGTGTGTGTGTGTGTGTGTGTGTAGGCAATCCCTGGCATGTCTTCCCATGCAGAGGGTATGAGCATTACCTGTTAGTGAGGTAGAGGAACAGGTAGAGGTCGATATTTCAGGAGGAGGCGCTTCATTGCTGCCTTCATTGGCATTGCACTGAAGTCCTGGATCCCTTTGGCGTAGTTTCCTCACCTACAGAGACACATTGCACACTCCTCTCAATCTCAAAAACCTCATGAGAACAGAATGAAAAAGAACTATCACACAGTTCAGGCTTACATTGCACAACATAATCTATACCATATTATATTTTTATTTCAACTATCATTATATTCTTGTTTGGCTGTTTGACTGCCTAATTTGTCATGGTAACTACCTGCTCTCCATTCATCACTACAAGCATTTACTAGTTATACTTGGCTATCATAAACTCTCCAGATACTAAAATTAAAAATATTTTAAGGAAATTTGATAAGACCCATTATATTTTACATTAAAAGTGGGAGGAGTGTTTTTTATACAGTACGCATACAATAATAAGAATCTTTAAGAAGATTTATAGCAGTTTTCATTTGAGTTCAGTCTGTCAAAGTACTTTACATATAAAACATATAGAAAAGTCCATTGTTTTTATAATAAAGCGTATTCATACATTTCATTTGAGATATGATACAAATGATGCATGGAGTTTGTGCTCCTAATTTTCTCTTGAATATAATTATACTGATATGATTATAAGTTATACTGCTTAAGGGGATCAACCATTCAGAGAGTTATTATATGAATCACTTACGCAGGCACTGGATAAAAGAACCATTCAGACATACAGTATATCCTAGGCTTAAACTAATGTTATTCAATAATATATATATCAAACCCATTAAACTTAGTTGGAAAAATGACTATTAATAAATCCTAAAAAGTCTGATTTAACTGGCTAGAAGAATATTCCTATATGGTGGAACATAAGACCCTAGTAACTAAGTATTCTGATAATGTTAGACATATTTCCAAGGTCTTAGCTTCTGTCCACTGCTATTCAGAATTACCTGGAAGTAAAGGTTGCAGAGCCAGTTGTCCAAGTCAGCAGAGAGCAGCTGCTCTATTCTACTGAACTGGTCTATCGCTGAGTTGGGACAACCCCGAAGCAGTGGAGTGCGAAATCTACCTTGGATAAGGGTTAGAGAGCAATCACACACAGGGAATGCCCCCCAGGCCACCACTGCACTCACAGCACACTGCTTACTGGGCATGCTCAGAAGCCTGAACATCAGCACAGTGGAGGGCAAGAGGTCACGTGATGCAGGCAAGACCTGAGCCAGAGAGACAGCAGCAGTAATTTGTATCATGTGCTACAAGAGACACAGTGCAAAGCACAGCACAGAAGCTTTAAAAAATTCCAATTTCATGTACAAACATTTTTATTATTCAGGTGAATTTTGGCAGAAAATAAAATATTTGGCCAAAAGCATTTTGTATGTTGCACCAAGCTTGATATTATTAAGGTAAAATATTGCCACAGATTGGGACAGGGGCTTGGACACAAACTGAAAGTTGAGAAGAACAAAGAAACAAAGCTTTTACTATACCAAATACCTTTTACAATTTACTATAAATCACTGGCCAAATAAAGTCTGAATTGAAATGAAAACAAAAAAATATAATAATGCTAATATTATTTCTGTTTCCAAAATATGGCATGTAATTGCGGTCATATTTAGCATTGGAAACGGTTATACCGTGACTACACAGTTTTATTTTAATCCCGCTTTCTGTGCTAGGGAGAGAAGACAAGGCATGAGATAACAAGAATTTATTCTACATAATCATAATGTTCTCAGGCCATGTGTAGTAAACACATGCACATGCCAGAGCCTATGTTTGAAAGGACATTCAAAAGGATTTAGCCATGATTTATTGTACCTTGTATAAAATACACATTAGTTGACAGCCTTGCTGGGCTTCATGTGCTTAACAAACATGGATTCCTATTTACTGCAAATGTGAGAGACAGACCTGTATCACCATATTAAAAATGGAGTGACAGACACAAGCTGAGCACTTGATCAATCATGCTGGGGAATATTTTAACCTACTCTTATTTGGAACGGGAAATGGAGGAGACTTGTTTTATCCCATCCATCATGCTCTTTCTCCTCACTGCATTTCCATCACACTGGAGAAATGATGATGATTATCTGACTCAAGCCTGGAATTTGTTTAATAATCTCCTGCGTTTTACATATTGAGAAACAAACAGATTTCATATACTATAAATATCAAGCGAAATAAAGGGAAAGGAAGAGAAAGGGAGAGAAAATAATAGAATATGGTGGAACAAGGAACATGCCTCAGCTTTATACAGAGATGCTGTTAAACCAATAAGATAGTCCCTTTTCATTCAAAATGTCCTGTGTTTTCAAACAAGTGGGATAAGTAAAAGGACAGATGGAGGCAAAAATATTAAGCTCAAACATGAAATACACTGAATTTCTTTTTTTTTCCAGTAAGTGGGGGATCTATGGTGGGAAAGAGACTGACACAAGTGTAGGTTTATGGTTTTTATAGACAGTTAGGCAAACAAACAAAATGGCCAGGCAATACTTAAAATGAGGAGCATACTAAAAGGTCAGGCAATTGGCAAGCTGGAATAAACTAGACAAGGTTAATAGGATAATGATAATCAGGCAAAGGTCAAAACAAAGAGGCAAATAGGTAGAAAGCAAAGGCTTGAAATGATCACAGTCTGTACACTTGTCTGGTTTTTTTTAAATGGTTTTGAACAGTTGAGTCCAATCAGTTTTCTGGAGAACATGCTCAGGGTTTGTTTTGTTTTACTGTGAAGGGCTGAGGATCATGGGAATTGTAGGCTAAGTAATTTGGGAGTTATAAATGTGGGTGTGACACCCTGGAAGTTTTGTAGAAATGCCAAAGCAGTAAAACCTGTGAAACCAAAAGACAAGTGAGCAAGCTCAATATTTACTCCACATGCTCAGTCTTGTCTGTACCTTTGAAGACCAATTTTAGTAAAGACCTTAATGAGAATGCCAACACACACATTTGGAAGTATTTTCTAACATTGTGTTGCTCATCCAACTAAGCAGATATGCACAGCTAAAAGTGTGCATATCTAGATTTTTTTTTTTTTACAAAAAATGACAAGCAGGCAATTATAACTTCTATTCTTAATTGCTCAAAAAGGGAGCGCATGAACATTTCAGTCAAACACAGGCAAATCTGATCAACTTCACCAAACATACAGAGAGAGAGAGAGAGAGAGAGAGAGAGAGAGAGATCTTTGTTATAGACGGGTCTTTTTCCTGTAAGTAACCATAAATGCGATCATAAATGTGCTGTTTTTGTAAAGGTTTGTGTGGCTTATCAGGATTTATAGTTTATTACTGATGGGAATGTGTTTGCTTCTGTATTAAAGTAAAGTCACGATCAAAAGCTGCTGTAGGAGCAGCAGGACTGGTCTGAGGTCTGAGCTTGTATCCCAGCATTCCTATGTAGGGTATTTTACTTGTACAAACTAACATTCTAGCATCATTCTTTTGTTGCATTTTGAAAAATTTGAGTTTATAGTGGTCTCTATAAGTGCTGTAATAAGGTATAATAAGTAGAGCTGTCACACAATGAAAATTTTTAATTGCGCATTAATCTTGGTTTTAACGCACATTTTGATTTGTGTTGTACATTCAGATAGGCATCGTAGGGCCATTGAAAATGTCGTTGCCGTTTATCATTGGAGAAATGTGTGATACAAGAGAAATGTGGAATGTTGCCTCATTATTCACTTGACTTTACTTGATAAAAGTGAAATATTAAAGATGATCGATGCCTTTTCATTTATTTTTATTTAAAGGGAACTGCACAATGTTTAGGGAGCTAGGGAACATGGGTGTATCACTTTGCCGGAAGTTCTGTTGTGCTGCTGCTACGTGATTGGCTGATTCGATTTTACCTCAGAAACCCCCCACCCAAGGGAAAGCAGTTTGCATATATTTTTTTTTTATTAATTGCCAGAGGAATAAGCAATTATCAGGGAGTAACAGTATAACTATTCTATAATAATAAGTTCTATAATAATAATATCAAAAATATTAATAATATATTTAAAAAGTACCTAAGCGTTTGCGTATGTTATGCAGATCCGTTGCCTTTGTCGACATTAAACCGATGTAACATACATAAATGCTACAAAAAAAAACAAAAAACAACTTCTTCATTCTCCATTGTACCATTCAATCTTTAGCAATGTTTATGATAGGTAATGAGCTAGGAGATCCTGAACACTGAACATGAGAGATCAGAGCACTGTGCACGCGAAGTTCACGAGAAGAGACAACCAAAACATTAAAAAGTTAAAATACATCACCCAGAATTCATAGACATTTCTCTCTCCAGGATGATAAAAATGCTCTGCCCTTAAACTATTTAAATGTTGGTTGGTTTTAGATTAACTGGCAAGAAAAAGCAAGCAGTGTAAATACAGAAGAAAATCCCCAAACTGAAGAGTTTTTGAGGTATTTTTGCTGGAATTCTCCATCCGTGCCATCGCCCCATCATTTTCAAGACGTTTCATACGTTTTGTGCTTTTCATCCCAGCTATATCCTGAAAGATCATCCCTCTCTTTCTCGCTCTGTGGCTCTCTAAATTTGTCTAGAGTTCTTACTGAACTTATTCCCATCTTCAAACATCTCCACACACAGAACTGAATACACTACATATATAGCTTTTAAATCCATGTTTTATAGGCTCATGTTTTATGTCACAGAGCTGCTGAAACAGCAGAAGGTTTCAATGGACTTTTAAGTGTTCAGAAAAACAGGCTTAGTAAGGAGAGTTGATTGCCATCGAATGGCCAGATTTTAGGCATCCAAAAGAAAATATCCACTGTTAGTAGAGATGTGTTGTCTAATTTATGATCATTTCCTAAACCGAATGAGATGATACAAGTTTCTTTGACCATGTGTCTTTCTCTGCATATCATGTATTTTTGATTAAACTGTAGGATCCAGAAGTTAGACTACTGAGAACAGATTTTTTTTTCATTCATGTAAAAAGATTTTTTTTAATGATTATAATTTTTGACAAATTATAATCATTAAACAAAATTTAATTTTTCACTCCTGAAAAGTTTCTTGTTTTTACTGAAAATTACTGAAACTCAATTAGACAACACTTCATAGTGCTATTAAGGGAATTGGTTACCAGTGCATGAGCTTTATGTCTAAGCAGAATCTAAGAAATACAATTTTTGAAGAGATTTTTACATTTTAAATAATGTGCTTATGAACAATAAGTGTTAACTGTAAATGTTTGTATTAGTTAAAAATGGACTATAGTAAATGTTCATGGACTATAACTTTCTTGCTGTGATTTTTTGATACATCAGAGAAACTGGGTTTATTGTGCTCCTGACTCTAGTTTGTGTGTTTTCTCACCACATGGAGGTTCTGGTTAATGAGTAGCTCCATATCGCTGATTTGCCCGTGATGTTCCACGGGCTCTGTGACTCCCATCCACTGCTGCTTCTTCAGGCGGGACCAGTGCAGTGCAGGGCCACCCAACCTACTGTGCAGGGACACACACACGCTGTATAGACCCATGCTGAGCTTCTCCCGCACCGCCCGTAAACACACCACACACACCTCCACTGGCTGAGGGGTTCGTGTCCACTCCACCTACCAAAACACAGAAACAGAAAGACAGAAAGAATGAAAAAAAGGATGAAAAGAAAAAGAGCACACATAACAGATGTGGAAGAAGTGAGAAAGAGTCCAGTGTAGCGGCCTGCAATCACATCAGAGATTGATTTCTTCTCATCTTACATACTCCACTTTTTCATAGCCCTTGAGACTACAGTGTTATGATTAATACAACCGGATTATTTAGTAATGAAGAATCCACTCTACTTCCAGCAACATCACAGTGCTGCTATTCTGAGGATGCAGTCAGTAAGCAATATTTGGAAGGCACAGAGGGGGAAAAGTGGTACACTGATAGTGAGGGATTACTTTTGGTGGGCGGCAGTTAAATATAAGTGTCTTTGAGGGAGGGGTGTAGGCCTCTGTGGGATAGATGTGGGAGAGAAAACACAAATACACAGACTGGTGGGCGATTCCTGTCCGAAAGCCAGGAGTGTGCTGACCTGGAGCACACGTCTTGTCTGGATTCAGGAGAATGCCTGGTGTTTCACGCAGACAGGAATCAGACTTGGAATCCCTTCTTCTGTCTTGTGCACGCACACATGCACACACAGACACAGACACACTCACACACACACACACACAAGCACAGCACAGCACAATTTATAGTCTGGAGGAATTTTTATCATGTGAATATTATTTAGCACTCTCAGGGAGAAAATAAACATTAGCTACTGTTTTTTATTTATTTATTTTTAGTAGCAAATTAATGACAATTAATTCAAATATAATATCTGAAAATTATCCCAAAGCATGATCCATGATTCCAATTGAATTTCAGAATTGCTGACTTGGGATTGTGACAGCCTCAGGGTTGCAGCGCTCTTATAAACCTTACTGATGTCCAAATAATGAAACCCTCATCTGCAGTTAAGTCTTCATTTTATTTTCATTTTATTTTAACCACTGGATGTCCCCTTGATGCATGCTTTTATTCTAATACTATTCTAAACAATATATTTGTAAATAGCCAATATATTGCATCATTTCAATTATTTGTAATGTAACACATTTTATTTATGTTCGTACTCTTGAGAAAAATTTATCTGGAAGAATATCTGTAATATTTATGGCTTTTACAATTTCAAAAATTGTAAATTGTTTGTTACAAAATCGGGTTATGCGTACATGTTGACAGCGTGAGCCACCAACTACTATTTTGTTGCAATAATTCTATGCTACAATATAAAACACATCTTCTCTTTTAAAAGGCTTCATCAATGATGTGCATTAAAGATGAAGAACTGTGTTGTATGTGGTGTTAAAATAGGACATAATGGACACTTGCACACACACACACACACACATACAACTGCATACACACACTTAGGAAGTGACAGAGATTTCCAGGGGGTTAAACGGAGAAGTGAGACAGTTTTGAATCTATAAGTTGACAGGGTTTTCCTAAAGTGCCATAACCCAGCTCCTCTAGACGAGATCAAAGCTTCAGCATCCTCTGCATTCTCCTTCTCTTTTTCACTCCATCCATCTTGGCACATAGGGCATATTTCATTGAAGCCTCTTTTCAGGCATATACACTGACACATAACAAAAACACACTTTAAATATACACAAAAACTTCTTTTCTCTCTAAGTATAGACTAATATTCTGAGATTAGGCTTTCTTGTTAATTATTTTCATTTTAATTAGTAAATCTTAATTAACAATGAACATGTACCCTTAGAATTTTTGGCTCCATATGTGGGGGGAGGGGGTGAATAAATATGACAATCTTTTTGGAACCCGAAGGCAGGATTACTGATGCAGGCAGGGCTTAGTTATTAAACACATTCTAAATTAAATGCCTCCATGAATTTTGCACAAAAATATATTTTCATAGTTTTGCATGCCGAATGTGACATTTTATACTTGAGATTCATCTGCTGCAGTAATTTTGGAAATGTCATGCAAACAAAGATTTTGTCATTTACCAATGAAATTACTATGCATGGCAGGTTAGCCGTTGCTTTTCAGGCTGCACTGGTTGTTTCAAGTCAGGAAGCCATAAAAAATCTTTATCTCTCTGAAACACAGCAATTTGGGAGATAATGGAATGGTGACTTGGGGGCAGAGATGCCTGTGTGAGGAATTATACCACAATCTTGCACCATTTACAGCCTTCCTCAAATCTGGATCTCTCTCTCTCTCCCCCCTCCCTCTCTCTCTCTTTCTCTCTCTCGCTCGCTCTCATCTATGGCTGAGACAGAAATCATTACAACCCTAAGCTTGCACCATGACAGAACATCAGCATCTTAAACTATAAACACATGCACATGCACAAACACACACACACACACACACACACACACACACATACAGACACACGCACATGCACATGCACACGCACACACACACCTGTTAAATTCATTTTGAAGGTGTGAGAAAAAACATCTAATTTGCTTCTAATCTGATATTTTATTTTGATCTTTTCATCATTTTTCCACCTAATTCTATTTAAATATTTGCCATTGGATACCAATACATTATTATTATGATAGAATATAACTCTCATGAATGATACCAGAACAAAAGGAGTAAAAACTATTAAAAAACATTAAAAAAGAAAAACACTTCTCCTTGTCTAATGTTCATCACACAGTGTTTAACTACTACGCATTATTACTTACTGAATCGCACCACCTGGTAAAGAACAAGGACCCACCCAGCCACCAAGGAATCTGTTACAAATTATATTTTACTATAAATGAGCTTGTAGTGATGACAGATTCTTTACAAATCAGCAGCATAGAGGGCTGTGGAAATAGTGACGAAACTAAGAATAATACAGAACTGCTATTGCATGTGCAGCAAAAATAGGGGGAGATTATGTGAGGAGAGGGAAACACTGCCCAGAGCCAATGTTAGCCAAAGTTTACTGCCATTTTGTTGAAGGCACAAGCACAGCAAGCATCAAAGACATAATACAGAGAACAGAGTACAGAGAGAGTATTACATCTTCCTGGAAACCCGTGTTTTCACTTATTTCTGTATTAATGTACTTATCTAACTCAGGGGTTCTCAAACCTCTGCTGTAGAGGGAACTCTTTTATATCTAAAATAAATTACACTGACCCCTTCAGCACACATTTATAAACACAACCCAAATATTCCGTTTAGACTTTAAACATGTACAATAATATTCTGCCTATTTATTGGAGCCACAGAGCTTTTAATCCTGAACTTTCCACTCACATAACACATCTACTGTGACATTATTTATAAGCTGACTTGTTTTTAAGCTGGATGTTTGGATTAATCCCATTCAAATGAAATGAACAGTCACATCAGTGGCAGAGCATCATGGCCTGCTAAGCCTCCTCTGAATGCACAACAATTTTAAAAATGAAAATAATAATGCATTCATAAATAAAAGTTCAGTATACAGTTAATAATCTAAATGAGTTTGCCCATTTTCTCAATCACTTTCTCCTCTCATTACATACAAGTATGCGCTTTAAAAGTGAGGGAACAGACAGTACGGAGAGAGAGCAGATTTTATCCAATCATGTCTTACTCTCCATGAAGCATCAGTTTAAGCACCACCATCCAAAGCATCCTGCACTGCATCCTTAGCAGGTCTGCAGTCATGTCAGAGAATGAAAAATCTCATTTTGTTTGACAGACACATCAGCATAATCAGCCATTATTGACCAAGGTCTTCTCAGCTTGACCTAAATGACCTAGCTAGCAACAGTAACATTACATAACCCATGTCCCTTTTGCCTTAACACTCTTGAAATGTGGGTGTTAAATGTATAATGGTAAAACAAATATATGTGATACCTCCCAGAACCCCCTCCAAAGCATAAATCATCACCGAAGGTCAAAACATAAATCCATAGTCCACCCCTGAGTAACATGTGCCAGAAATGATAATATCAATATTAAATATAATAACTTCGGTAAAGGTGGGTGTTATTTCCACTTTTATAAGTCCCTGTATAAGTACATTTCTAAATCATGGAGTCCCCAGAGCCCACATTACAAACTCTTGATGTAGCTATGCTGGATGAATGGATGGATGGATGGATAGAAGGATGGAAGGATGGATGGATGGTCAAGTTAGTGTTTTCCCTGGGGAAGATTTGAATACTACAGCAGCCATGCTAAGTATAAATAAATCCAGCTAATTTCAGATTCACACACACGTAGACACAGTCCCATTGCAGAGACACATCACAACATCAACCATCATAATGAGTGTAGCATGCAAGGTATTGGATTTAGTGAAACAAATATATGTGTAAAATATGCGTAAAATATGTAAAATATATGTGCATTGGATTTAGTGTAAGCATATGTGTAAAATCATGACATTTTGAATTGAAGTGGACTGCAACAATCTGTTTGATTGTCTAACGTGAGATGTGGCCATCTCTCTGTGGATAAAAAAACAATGGAAATTTCTATTTTGAACATTCATTCATTCATTCATCTTCTTGGCCGCTTATTCCTTTTCAGGGTCACGGGAGAGCCGGTGCCTAGCCGGC
>JAOUQY010000028.1:9568793-9581565 GCA_028566355.1 Doras micropoeus
ATATAATCTATAAAATAAAATAATCTGTAAAATAGTGTGGCTAATATTCTAATTGTGCTACAGAAAAAATGCAAATTCTATTATCTATAGTTGTCTCTGGTGTGCATCTCATCCTCACCATTACTACACAATTAGCATCAGGCAACCATCTCCGGAGATGAACCCACACGTCCATTCCTTACCTCCCCACCCTACATGACACCTTACAGGGGTTTCAGTCTGTCTCCCCCATCCCAACCTTCAGATAAGAGCCATCCATCACCCTCCATATGCCGCATTAAAATTTAACTCTGGTTACTGAGTGAGGCCATTCAAACTTTTATCTCAACCCTTCTTTATCTTCTTTTCATTAAGCTCTAGCGTGGTAATGGCCCGAGAGTTCGGCGGCTAAGGATGATGTTTTGAATAATGAAGGCTCATTATTCCTGCGCAGAATGCTTGTTAATTCAAATGATGATATTAAAACTATAGTAGCCTTTAGCAGTGGGGTGATTTCTAGCATACTTTATCACGTATCAATATATACTCTGTTTGTCAAAACTGCCCAGGGCGGGAGATGACATTCTCTCAGGAGTGGAGTGCTTCACATAGCTCTGAATACTCCAAGGTGACAACTCTTACAGCCCTAGGCTTGAGGAAAGCGGGGGATGGAACCCAACTTGATGTGTCGTCATTCTATAAATCCAGTACCCTTCAGCCCCATCCATCTTCCCTTTCCTCCGTCTTTTGATTTGTTGCTCCATTACAGACAGGCAATCTTTTATCTGTCATGACCATCATGAATTCAGCATAGATTTGGACAAACAATATAGAGTCAAACACGACATCTTCAGTATTTGCATTGGTGAGCACATTTCATACGTCTTCCCCATTATATATTAAACCCTTTCAGGATATACAGTACATTCAGTAGTCAGTGTTTTGGATATAAATTTGGATTGCCAAACTTCTTTAAAATGATGCCTTTGGATTGTACTTATGTTAATTAATTAAATCACATGCTGTCCTATGCAGGTCAACAGATTTTCACTTCTTTAAGGGATTTCCAGGTGTAGAGAATGGCAGTTTTAATTTGCATGCGTACGTATAGTGAATGAACCACAGATAAATATAGGTTCTGTGTCTCTTCCATGACACTCTGTGATGTGGTCTCTGCTGAGAGTCAAACAGGATGTTCAGAACTAAAGAATCTAAAATCTATGGTTATTTTACTATATGTTGCA
The DNA here is from genome assembly GCA_028566355.1 of Doras micropoeus. Lineage (NCBI taxonomy): Eukaryota > Metazoa > Chordata > Actinopteri > Siluriformes > Doradidae > Doras > Doras micropoeus. Next base: position 9,570,017 of record JAOUQY010000028.1, read on the forward strand.
TGTCATTGTTCTTTTTCTAAGACGAAGTGCCAGCTGTTGAATTTAAAAGCATTGCTTTAGGTCCTGCTGCTGCTTTCAGCAGTCAAATGATCAAGTTAAAAAAAATGTTTTATTGATGAGTGGGTATGTTTTGGAATGTGAGCGGTTACTTTGTTTCCCTCCACCTTCTGTTCATGAAGCTAGCCAGTGTTGTGCATCTTGGTAGGAACCCTCTGAGGTTTTCTTCTATTTTGGGTAGTTTTTGATGACTTAATTCTGTGTTTTGACCTATCCCTCCATGGAAGTCACTCAGGTGCTAATTGAATAAGATCGGTCTATCTTATAATCCATCAAGCCATGAAAGACATGCATAAACACCCTTGTACTGCTCCCAGAGTGGTGGAATGAATTTCTCCTTTCTGTCTGCATAGCGATGCTCCTAGTTGACCCATGTCTTCATGCAATACTTATCAAAGTTTAGTCTAAAATAGAAAACCTCAGCTGTACTGGTTTTATACCAATATCACTAATATTTTTCTGGGTTTTCAGTTAGTGTGAAATGGAGGGTGGAGACTACAAATTGCTCTAAGTAAAGTTTCTGCCAAATAGTTCAAATGTAAAACTGTTAAACTTTGGTTTGTTTCCTGTATTAGACTTCTAGGGTAGAACCTCATAGTTATTGTTTCATATAAAAATATGTACATTCGAAATGGGTTGTAAAGTTGCAATAAAAACAATTACTGCCTACCTTAGCAATTAGAATTAATGTTCACATTGGTACATGTATCTCCAGACCAGTGTGAGCATGGAGAACCCAGTGTTAAGAAGCTGATTCTGATATGCTATTACACGGTGCTCGTGTTTGTTAATATTTTGGTGGAATTGACAGTTTGACTGGAGGGATGTCCACCTTGTTGACAACCAACCACACTGTCCTGAGCATGTTTTGGATTCCCATAATGCATTGCTGCCCTCGGGCTGGATATCTGCTGCTGAAGGTTCCATGGCTGCACATAACTGCAGGTCTTCTGTGTTTGATTGTGTATAAGGGTTTGACGTCTGTCAGTTTCTCGGTCTGTGTACGCATATAACCCATGACTATTCTTTGATTATGGCAACATTACCTGAAATCAGAAAAAGTTTCCAGTTTAAAGGCAAACTGTAGTTTATTTATAAAACATTCAGTGTTGATAAGGATTTATTTACTGAACATGAAGTACAGGTTCAGTGAGCTTATATAATATATATATATATATGGCTGTCTGTTTTGTATGTCTTTCAGCTACATATCAGCTTGCCAAATTGAAATACTACAAGCTTATGAAAAACTTATTCCTCTATTTATTATTCTGTAGATTGTAGAATTATATGCTGTACAATGATGTAAAGTCTGTCTCCATGGTTAGCCCACATCCTGATCCCCTTAGTCAAACAAAGAAAAGTGCTGTGGATGGATTTTATTTTATTTTGTATAAATCGACGTGAAAAAACAGCCTGAGTCTTGGGAATTGTTTAAATTTGCATATGTAAGGATATGTCATTGTTGTCCAGGTCAGTAATGTAAGCTAAATGTAAAAAGAAAGAAAAAAAGAAAGAAAAAAACAGTGTGTTTTTTCAATACAGTAGTTAATGAGTTGACCACAGTTATTTAACACAAACGTAAGCCTTTCAGCTAGTGAGGTGTACTTATAGAGAGTGTGTGATATTCCATAATTAGCCTACACTACTCAAATTCTAACAGCATTTACATTTATATTACAAATACTTTTTATTCCAGATCTGTCTAGTTCTGACCTAATCCTTGTCATCTCTAATAGGTGCTGTGATAGATTTCAGAAACCATGTAGTAAAACTATTAAATCTAGACTATTAAACCCAAATCTAGGCTATTAAATCCATCAAACAAAAATTGTTCGTAAGACATAGGTAACTTTGAATAGATGAGGAATCTTCCTTTGCTTCTGAAATGCATACACTGTAAAAAAATAAATAAATAAAAAATGGTAATATTCTGACAGCAGGGGTCCCAGAAAATGTCTGTACAAAAGTTAACATCTAAAATAAAATAAGATTTAAAAAAAAAAGTGTAAGTAAAACAAAATCATTGGGGGTTAGGTGCCTTGCTCAATGGTGCTTCAGTAGTGTCACATCACGTTATACCTGTTCTGGGGATCAAACCAGGTATCTTCCGCTCACAAGTTTAAATTGTCAGATGTGTTGTGCAAAAATCTATGAAAATGAGTTTTTTATTTAAATACTTGAATAAACTGTCAAAATAAAAGGATTTTCTTTCTCTAAATGTAAACTGTATTCTTACATAGTGCGAATTACAGAAAATGCTTGTATGATGAAATGTTTCTATGGTTAGTTGTCTTATATATTTATATTCATATTTATATTTATATATAAATATAAAGATATTTAATGCATTCTATTTATACTCATGTTTTTTGTTAAATCACATGACACATTTTAATAAACTTTATACTAATAATTTTAATTCAGATTTTACTGTCATTTTGAAATACAAGGAAAAACGGTCAGTTTTACTGCTGGAAAACTATAAAAAAAAGAATTAAAAAAAAAATTTGTAGTTTCTATTTGAAACTCATTTTTTATATATACCAAACAAACTTAGTTGTATATAAATATTAGGGTCTCCCAGAGGGATAAATAAAGAACTCTTAAGGGCATTAGGCTGAAATTTTATTTTTAGAATAAAGGAAAATTATTAATGATTTTTACAGTGTATAATTTTAAGATCAAGTGTGATTAATTAATCCGTATGATTTTCTTGTATAAAATGTTAAAATGTGATGCAATGACCTAATTTTCTGATGAGAAAAGGCCTCTCTGTTCTCTGATTTATCCAGCCATTTCTGCCAAATATTCACTCTCAGTACTGGTTTAGCCTGGCAAGTCCAGTCTACACACAAAGAGTCTGATAATGTTAGCGTTCTGTCATATGACTAGTTAAATAATATTTTAAGTTTTTCAAAAAAAAAGGGAAAAGAAAAGGAAACAAGGTCAACATTGACAAGTATTTCTGGGACATTTGATTCCCACAGTGACCTAAATAAACACCTAGTTTGGTTCCTATATTACTTAATGACATAAACTACAGTAGCTTTTGTGATAGCATGTAAAGGTTCATGTGTTTTTATTATAAAGTTTAAGATCTATGCATGTGGTCTAATCAACTCTTGTTCTATTACCAAAAAACTGATATTATGTTTAACCCCCGATTGGGGTTGCTGCTGTTGGGCCCCTGAGCAAGGCCCTCAACCCATTGCTCAACTCTGTCCCAACACCCCGCTTAAGGGGAAGGGTTGTGTCAGGAAGGGCATCCGGCGTAAAAACTGTGCCAGACCGAGATGCGGACTTGATCCGCTCTGGCGACCCCGAGGAATGGGAGCAGCCTAAGGATGCCAAATGCGTCCCCTAAATTGTTCTCTATTTTTTAACTTTCATATTTTTTTACGAATGTTTTGGTAAAGGACACACACTCTCATAAAAAAATCACATTTCTTAGAGTTAAAGAGTATGGAGGTGGGTGCTCTACTTGATAATGGGCTTTGTAGACCCCCTGAAGGCATCAACCATTGGCAGATTCTGAATGCTATTGAGAGATCGATGGCAGACCAAGGAGAGAGAGAATGAAAGAGCAGAAAAAAAGATGTACAAAGAGGCACAAATCCTGTGGCTTCTAGTATTTGGGAGGTGAATACTGCATTGCTGAGACTGTAATCTGTTGTAAGACACAAGGCCCCTGTAAGGTTTCTATCAGTTCATGGATTAGGATGGAGGAACCCACCACTCATATCAGCTTTCACTTTTCCATGGCAGTTGATGCATGAGCTAATAGCATTTAGTGAACAATGCTCGCATTACTTGAGCTCAATTCCACAAGTTGGAGAATCACTGAGCTCTCATCTTCAGTGTTTGCTGAAATAATGGTGTTTATCTCTGCATTGTTGTTGAGCTCATTCCCCCTATCTCCATGTTCCACACGCATGCTATAGTTGTTCTTACCCATATATCTGCCCTGATGTATCAGCTCATGTCATTGTTGTAGTGTTCTAGCCTCTGTAATCTTGTGTAACACCTGCGTGTTTTGTTTCACAGATGGATATAAGAGATCAGACTCTTATTTTAGCCGGAATAAATACAGAACAGCATTTCGGAACAGCATACAGAAATCTGTTGTTCTTCAAAAAATGAGTTTGTATGTTGTTTTATCATTCATTGTCAAGACTGAAGTTCCCACTCTAATTTTCACAGATGAATGAAGCTATTCAGTAATGTGTTAGGAGACAGAATTCTGGTTTTAACCACAGGCAGGTATGTGGCTGGGCTGTGTGGCTATGACATGTGTTGGATTTGAAATGATCTAGCATAAGTGGTCTTTAGAGTAGTAAGTTATACTGCACAGCGTAGATTGAATTGAAGATTTTTGTCCATGCTTGCTGTGTACAAGATTTTAGCTGCATAACAGTCCCTGGTCACTGTTGTCTGATTCTCCTCTTCATGATGCGCCATACATTTTCAATAGGAGACAGATATGGACTGCAGGCAGGAAAGTCAAGCCACGCAGTTTTAACTTTTAGCAGAATGAGGTCTGACATAGGGTCCTGCTGAAACAGACATGGAGTTCCTTGGAAGAGATGTTGCCTTGACAGCAGCATATGTTTATCTAAAATACCAATAGGCTTCTGCATCAATGGTAACTGCACATATATGCAGATCGCCCATGCCATGGGCACTGATACACCCCCATGCCATCACAGATGCTGGTTTTGGACTTTTTCTTGGTAACAGTCTGGATGGTCTTTTTCATCTTTGGCACATATAATCTAATGTCCATTTTTGGCAAAGAATCAGCAGAAACATGGACTCATCTGAGCTCAGAACATATTTCCACTTTCCGTCCATTTCATATGACTTCTGGCCCAGAGCAATTGCCAGTGTTTCTGCGCAAAATGAATATATGGCTTCCTCTTTGCATAATACAGTTTCAGGTTGCATTTCTTTATGCAGTAGCAGACTGTGGTAAGTGACAACGATTTTGCAAAGTACTTCTGAGCCCATGTGGCTGTGTCCATCACACTGAGGGCTCGATGGTCACACACATTCAGCAGCGATTTCTGCCCTTGGCCTTCACACACGAAGATTTCCCCTGACTCCATGAAAGACCTAAATTCTTTGCAATCTTGATGACCTCACCTGTTGCCAGTAAAACTGCTAATTGTGTAACATTTTCAGTCTTATTTTGCCTCTGTCTCCTTTTTTAACCATCAGTTACTAAATTTGTTTAAATGTAACAAATAGAATTAAGTTCAACATTGAAAGCACTGAAAATAATTTCTTTGTCCTTTTGTGTTAAATAAACATTCAAGTGAATCAACAGTTATCAGTTTTTATTGCATTTTTAGAAAGTGTCCCAACTTTTCCTGAAATGGGGTTAATAGCTAAAGTCCACTCTGGGTCACGGCCTTATAGTGATTTATGTTTTCAACCAATGAAGGCCTTGATAATTAGCCAATCAGGTAGTGTGAGATAGAATACTAAACTCGACAGTGCTGTACCTGTCCATGACTGCAGTATGACACCCCTGGCTTAGTCCCTTTCATAGGCTTTAGAATGAAGGTGTGTAGAATGAAAGCAGAGAGAGCAGTCCTGAATAAGTAAAACTTCATTCCCCTTCCTTGCTCTATTATTAATACACACCCTTCTCATCTGTGATTAAATTCTTCTGTGTGCATTTTTTTCATAAATACTCCACCATCGTCCGTGCCCTTGACATGTAACTGAAGGCAGAGGGGTCAGGTAAATGTGTCCAGGTACATATGTGTAAGATAGAGAAAGAGACGTTTAATGTAAAGAATTGTATTACTAGCCCTAACCCTAACCCTACTACTAATTTGAGTTGTATAAAGGTGCTAGGAATGCCAGGGTCACAGGGAATGTAGATCCTATCCTGGGCATAAATGAAAATACACCCTTGATTTGAATCCAGTCAATTGCAGGGCATAACACACATCCACACATTCACAGAGTCTACACATTTTAAGTCAAGATAATGGAGTGAACAGCCTGCACAGTTATAATCTCATAGTTCAGAAAGCAAATGAAAAATATTTAAACCATATTAAATATTCACCAATGAGCAGTTTGAATAAGCAAACAGAATATATGACTGGTCATTAATTAACTTTAAATTACATAATATATAACTAACCTTTAACTAACTTTAAAGCTTTAATATAAATGAGACTCCTGGTTACTCTATGCTACTATATAGTCTTTTAAAATGTGTTTGAATGTCAGTGTATGCTGTTCTGATTAATAATGAATGGCCAGGAAGAGTGCTTACATCATGAATGTTCTTGCAGAGGAATAGAAAGAGGGTGAAGGATGAAACCAGCCATGTGCATACCACAGTGATGGGCAAACCTGTGTGAAGAGAATTATGGAAGCCATTTTGGAGGCCATATGGAAGTCATTTTAACATTTTAAGTATTTGATTGGCATATTAATGAATGGGATATTGTATAACATGCCTGAATTGCCTAAAAAAAGATAACCAGAAGAATCATTAGGATTAAGGTAAAACAATCATATTGAGGTCATAGAGTTCACTAGGACTGAGAGCGTCAGTGTCACCTGAATGAGTCACATGTATAGGGTGATGTTGGGATGTTCATTTATTTATCTTTGTTCATTTATCAATGTTCCTTTATTTATGCTTCATTTATTTATCTTTCCAATTATTCATTTGAAAAGCACACTGTACAAAGTGACTTATAAGCAAAACAGAATACAATCAGAAATGCCACTGGTTAAAGAGCTGGCAGCAATACAAGTTCTTCAGAACTATGTTTTCCCAAAGAAGCAGAAAGTGCAAGATAGAAATAAAAAGATAGATTATACTGATCAATAATGGAGTAAAATGAGTAACTGATGTATGACGGCAACTGCATGGCAAAGAGAACACCCCAGATAAACAAATACACACTCATGACAGCACTGAAGCTGTTTAGCATATTCAGGAGTCTCTTGAAGGTTTGTGAGGAAAGCTTCAAAATGCACTAATTTGGACAATTTCGTTGGCCATTACAGAAGCGTGTCTGGCTTTTAGACTGTTTGCACTCTTAGAAAAGGGTTCCTCAAGGCTTCACTGAATGGTTTAGCAGTTCTATCTTTCTAAACCAGATTTTTTTTGCCTGAAAGGAAAACAATCTGTCATAGGGTTGTACATGCAATCCTTAAAGGTTCTTAGAGTGCAATGATGAAATGTAGTGATGAGTGGGTAAATTTCCAATAGATTACAGCTTTAGTGAAGTGCTATTAAGATGGTAATCAAATAGGGAATTTGCCACATTAAGGTCCGTGAAGTGCTTGATTGTTACCACAAAGTTCCTGATGGACCTTGATAATTGTAACAATTACGTTATGGGGGAACTTCCGTGAGCTGCATGTAATCACTGTTTTTTCAGAGGGCAAAATTCCAGAATTTTTAATCCAGCAGCTTTAAGGCCTTGACTTTGATAAGATAAGATGAAATTCGAATGGTTAACTTCTAATCTGCTGAGACGTGGTGATAGGAGTATGAATCTTTGTCTTAACAGCAAAGTTTGATTCCCAATTGGCTTTTGATTTGGTTCAAAGGTGATTAATTGTAAATCATTTAAATCATAAACAGTTTGACTTGATTTATACATCTATCATGCTATTATAGTTTTATTTGTTTGGGAATTTTACAAAGTCACAAAGGTGCTTCAAAGAGATCAGTATCCTGGCAACATTTTACACTTCTAAACATTTTTGAATATTTATCTAAAAACATAACCTTGCAACAAGGCCTGAACTAATGGCACAAATAAATCAAATAAATAAATCAGCTGTTCTCCTGGGTGTCATCACAGTCCACCTAGAAGGCGTTGGAGCAGGATCTCTTTTGCCCCCCGATATATTTGTCTGCTTCCCTGCTAGGCTGCCTCAACATTTTGGGAGCACTTCTGGCTGATTATTCATGCTCTCTGGATTAGATGCCCACTGCCTATCTCTCCCACCTGCTTGCCACACGTCACTGTTCAAAAGCCAATGGGGCACTGGCACCAGGCAAAAGAGGTGCCCTGATTGGCCACCTACAGCTCCAGAAGTGGGCAGACAGAGAATGCTATCAAGCAGGCAACATCTGTGAGAGCTGGGCCATGTGGACCTGGAACAGCAGCTGCCTGAGGCCACAGTCACTGTGCTAACCCACAGTGCACTGCAGTAGAGTGGGAGAAGCCAGACCACCAGGACCTGAGTACTGAAATGGAAGGAAATGAACTGAGGCAAGGATAAAGAGAGAAAAGAAAGAGAAGAAAGGATTTTACTCACTAGCTTTAGACCCCACACACACTTTACCCTTTTACTGTTACATACTGTTACTGAAACATCGTGTTTTGCACTGACCTGGGATTTCAGTTGGGAAGGATACATGATGTGAGTTTATTAAATATGATGAGACATTTTCCCCATTATACTAAATAAAGTATACTATGTTTTAAGATGTTTCTGGTAATGTTTGTGTATTTTTATCATTTTCATGTTCATTCATTTATCTTCAGTAACCACTTACTGGTCAGGGTTACAGTGGCTCTAGAGCCAATTCCAGCAACACGGGGCCAAGTTGGGAGAATTCACCCTGTATGGGATGATTTTCATATTTTATTATCTTTTATTCTTGTAGTGAAAACACAAAGTGTCATGTGAATATGCTAAACACGATGTTGTTAGTCTCCCATGTGAATAATATTGATGTGTTTCAGCAGAGACCGAACAAATCTTACAAAGGCGAAGGTGTACGTACTACCATTTCAATAAATTATTCCACATCTGCTTCTCATTTCACAGCTGTTTCGGGTGTCTGAGACATGTTGACATGTGGAAAGTGTATAAACATGGAAACACAAACAGAGAAAGAGGCAAATTTAGTGTTTGTCAGTGATGCCCCCCTTGTGCCTGTATGACATGTGAATGTGATTGGCCTTCCATGCCTGATACCAAACCTGTTTCTGTGTGTGTGTGTGTGTGTGTGTGTGTGTGTGTGTGTGTGTGCGCGTGTGAGTGTGTGTGAGTGTGTGTGTGTTTGCACATGAGATGCAGCTGGCCCCATTGTTGGCTCCGGTTTGGACTCGGATGTATGAGTGTAGGTTTCAGTTTATTCCTCCTTTCTTTCTCTTTCCCCATGTTCAGTCTCTGTCTGGTTCTCACCCCATATTCTTGCTTACTCCTTTGAGTTTCAGTTGTTTATCCATGAAACACAAGAGCACACGTGAGCAGATTGCTGTAAATGGTGATGGAGATAGAGAGTTAGATAGAGAGTTAGAAGACTAGTAGAGGGAAAATATGAAAATATTTTACTGTCTTCGGATACTACATCAATTTATCCACAATTAAGTTCAATTAATATAGCATGGCATGAATGTAGGTATTATTAGCTTAGGCTAATAGAAAGTGATTAATTTCTACGGTGCTCATTTCCTTTCCTTGTCACACTCTTATATTTCATTGGGTTTAATTATTCTCGCTCACTAAAGTTATACAAATGCAATGCAGGCCAGGAAGATGAGCAAACCTGCTTCTTTGTGTGTGGGGTGGTGGAATTTCATAAATTGAAATCAATCACAAAGAAGAAGCACCTTAATATATATTGTCGATTGTGACATTAGTAAAGTCTTCGAAAAGTGTTTAATGACTGGATAAATGGTTATACTCTGGGCAGCACAGTTCAAGGGGAATAACGAGAATTACAGGAGTGTGGTACTTGTGGCTGAATAATGAAACTATGATGTAAGTAATTAAATGATGTAAGTAATAATGATGGAAGTAAGAAACTAACTAATGCTTTGGTATTTTAATGGTCTTGATGGTTTTGGTATTGAACTGGCACTTTAACATATAGATCTGGGCTTTTCTGTTAGTACATATATGAAATATGCCTTTTAAGCTGATAGTCATGTTTTTTTAGTTGATGGTTTTATTGGAAATCTGTAGTATACAGGATAGAATCTGTATTAAAAGTTTCAAAGATGCTATTAAACAATAGTATATAAATTTTAATATACTTCCTTTAGGTTGATTCTACATTAATTCCATGATTTTACATTGAATTATCCATTATTACAAGGTTCAGTCTTAAGAATATACAGTATATAATATTTTAGAGGATCAGATAGAATGCAATAGCTAAAGAAGGCTTTTTTCATATTTATTTATCAGAAGACAGGGGGTTTCACTATTCCTTTGAAAATTGTGAAACCCAAGAATAGAGGTTTGACTCGTCAATCCAGTCTAATGAAGACTACCCAGAAAGCTATGTACATAACAAGAGATTGGTCTTCCATCGTGTTTTAATGTATCAGGAAACTTTACTGCCTAATTGAATTATCTGTTTCCAAATGTCATACAGTATGTTAACTGTCATTCAGTCTAATAAATGGAGACTTGAAGTTATCTTTAGCTATAAGTCTTTTATAAACATTGTGTGCATGGTGTATGCTTTTCTTCTGCTCTAAGGGTGGAGTGAAGAGAGCTGGTGCTGGTGTAAAGGGAGTGGAAATAACTGAAGGCCTAGTTTGATAGATACAGAGAGGAAAAGAAAAAAAAAATCCAGCCTTTATCCTATGAGATGCAGCTCATCTCTGCTCCCGTCTGTCTGAAGCTGAAGGCAGCAGAGACTGCTTTTTACCTGCAACCCCTGAGGCAGCAGACACGCACACAACATACAGGCATACAAGGAAAGAGATTGGTTTATTTCTGAGTCATTTTTTCATTCTACCTTCTCTCAAAACACAAGGACATACACATCCATACAAAAGCATCACCTCATGCAGAAAATCACAATTATATGCATATACATTTGCCATCACTGAAGCAGTTTTTTTTTCTATAATACACTGTGAATGTCTACATTTAAGATTATATTCCTGCAGAAACAACAGAAAGGACCTCAAAAAGTAAGGGAGAAAAAGGAGGAGATGGGCTATGTTCTGTTTATCATCCATGGGGTGAAAGAAAGTGATGTCAAAAAGGCAAATCTGTATTTATGGCATAGACAGATATCCTCCAGTTGACAGGTATACAGTCATTATCTAGCTGTCACAAGTTGCCCCAGGGCCAGCGCTCAGCAGCAGAACCGCAGTTCCCAGCTATCACACAGAGCCTATTAGCTTACCTGCCTCTCCCTCAAATGTCGGCCTGCATCTCAAGGTGCCAGCAGGACAAAACAACGAGTCATATTTATGAAAAAGCTGGTTGAACTGTGTTGGGCACAGCTGATACAAGGGGAATTTTGCAAGTGATGGATATGACAATCCATCTAGCAGAGAAACCTAAAGCTTTCAGTGTTTGGTGATAAGCATAAACACCCGAACTGTTGTCACAAGCCAATTAGGAGTAACTGGAGCTGTTACATACGAAGAGACAAAGGGTGGATTTGGTTTCACAATCGTCTTGAGAGTAGCATGGTATTGAAAAAGGTGTGTGTGTGTGGTGTGTGTGTGTGTGGGGGGGGGGGGGGT
>JAOUQY010000028.1:9583649-9596939 GCA_028566355.1 Doras micropoeus
TGAAAACCAAGGAACACCCCAGACAGGTCAGGGATAAAGTTGTGGTGAAGTGTAAAGCAGGGTTAGGTTATAAAAAATATCCCAAGCTATGAACTGTTCAGTCCATCATCCTATCACATAAAATCACAACAAAATACATTTAGGTTTGTGGGTGTGATGTGAAAAAATGTGGAAAATTTCAAGGGATATGAATACTTTTGCAAGGCACTGTAGCATTTTCTTTTGGTGTCACTAATTATGTATGTAACTGTGGTTCTGTGAACAACAGATAATCACCAGGGATGGAGCAAATCACATGGGTATCTTTTTGTGTGTGCGCAAGTACAAAGTTACATTATGATTTATTACACATTATATGGCCAAAAGTATGTGGACATCTGACCATCTCACCTATATCTGCCCATTTCAACACCATATGCATTAACATAGTGTTAGTCTCCCCCTTTGCTGTTATAACAACCTTCACTCTTCTGGGAAAGCTTTCCGCTAGATTTGAAATGTGGTTCATTTAGCCATAGGAGCAATAAAGAGATCAGGCACATGTTGGGTGAGGAGGCCTGGCACACTGTCAGTTCATTGTAAATGTGAGCAGTGGGGTTGAGGTCATGGCCCTGTGCAGGTCACTCATGATCTTCCACACCCACCATGGCACAACATGTCTTTATGGACATGGAATGAGCAAGCAAACAGGTATGCAGTGTTTAACGAACCGCATATGTAACAACACATTTTCTGTATATTCTATGAGGAACTGACCCAATTTAATGAGGAACTGACCCATTTTAGGGCTCACTCCACTGGTAAGGGTGATGGTTCTGGAGAAGTTGCACAGTGATGTCCAGGTGACAGCAGTGCAGCCTTCCTGGAGGGCCATAACACTATGTAAATAATGTCCATGAGGAGGTGGCACTGCTTGTAGATTGGCATGTTGCAGCAAGTGCCAGGCATCTGGCCATTTGTACTGGACATAACACAGAACCCTCAGTGTGTTCCCCTTCATGGAACGCTGCAAGGTCACTCAACTGATTAACAAAGTATGTGATATGACTGTGGGCAGAAACACTGAGTTCAACCATAAGGTCACTTGAGTCATTGCATGCAAGGTGAGCATATTGTGGTATGTAGATTTCTTTGTCGGTTTCTCATTGTTGAAGTAACCACTAACAAAAACAAAGTCTAGCAAAAAATTTAAGTTCTTTGTCTTGCATTGGGTTATTAATTGTATAAAATTTCCTGTACAAAGGCTACTACTTTAGTAACCAGACATTGCACTGGGTCCAGATGAAGGAATGAAAATATGTGCACTGAGAATCCACTTCTGGGTGCAGATGCCACTTTTTGGGGTTTTGGATAGAAGCCAAGTCAGAGTAATTTATGGTCACTGCTGAAACCAAATAATCAGAATTCAACCTTCAATTCACTGTAAGATTAACAAAGGACAAAACATGTTCCTGTGGAGTGTGTGAATCAGCTCTCTTGCTATAAGTAGGACTCTGCTGAAGGATGCAAGCTTCCTTAACACTGGGTTGTCCACATGCCTCAGCTTATCAGCCATCACTGCACATGGACATTAGGATTAACAGGTTGTTGGCCTGTAGCAGTAACTATGGGTCTAAATCTCACAGCCATACCTAGTGTGTTGGATCGGTATTGGCTGCACAGTTGGTGCAATGAAAGTCGGAATTTCTCAGATGGTCATTCCCATGGACATACCTAGTGTTCATCCTTGGCTTGCATGGAGCTGAGGCATAAGCTGCACAAGAATGAACTCAGAGAACAGAGGCAAGCATTTCAAGGGTGTATCGTGACTACAAGAATTCCGTCAAAACCTTAAACTTATGACAGCAATGTGGGCATAAAAAGACTCTGGCTGAAAGTGCCCAGCAGCAGCTGGAAAGAATTGTTGCAATGGGTGTACAACACTGCATCAAGTAACGTCGGAATTCAATGCTGGGGCCTCAATAAACATCAGCCTGAGGACTGTGCAATGTTCCCTCCAAGATCCTGTTGGGGACCTACCAATTATTAACTGCTATACCAGTTTTTCTGGTACTGATACAGTGTACATTTTATATAGTATGAGGATCCTTCATTATAATGAAAAATTTCACTTCACAGTGCGCTCTCTCTTTGTTTTAGATGTTTAACTATATTTGTATAACTTGAACTTTTGAAATTAAATTGTTTATACAGTGTAAGCAAAGTCTTTGCCCCTTCCCAATTTCTTCTTTTTTTGCAAATTTGTCACATTTAAATGTTTCATATCAAACTAATTTTAATATAAGATAAAGACAACATGAGTAAACACAAAATGCACAATTTAAATGATCATTCCATTTACTGAAGATAAAGATTTATTCAATACCTGTATCACCCATGTGAAAAATGAATTGCCACCTTAGCTACCAAATCAACCAATTGACTAAATTCAATTGGCTGTTGGGTTAATTGGTTGGGTAAGCCACACCCAGGCATGATTAGTGCCAGACCTGGTAAATCTAAACATCACTTAAATAGAACCTGTCTGGCAATATGAAGATTCGATGCTGATGTGAAACAAAGTCACTGAAATCTACCAGTCTGAAAAGTGTTACAAAGCCATTGCTGAGGCTCTGGGACTCCAGTGAACCACAGTGAGAGCCATTATCCACAAATGGAGACACGTTTGAACAGTGTTGAACCTTCCCAGGATTGGCCGGCCTACCAAACTATCACCCAGAGCCCATCAGTAACGCATCCAGGAGGTCACAAAAGAACCCAGATGAACATTTAAACACCTGCAGGCCTCACAATTGTACACGATTCCACAATACGAAAGACACGGGGCAAAAATGGCATCCATGGGAGCACTGCAAGGCTCAAAACACTGCTGACCAAAAAGAACACAAAGGCTTGTCTCACACCTGCCAAAAACATCTAGATGACCAACAAGACTTTTGGGGTAATATTCTGTGGACTGATGAGTCAAAGATGGAACTTTTTGGAAGTGGTGACCAGGAAGGGGGACGTTGGGGGAGGCATGTACACTCTTCATTTAAATGTGGCTTCATTTAATGCGTCTCCGAGTAACAAAATACAAAACCGATTTTCAAAGTTCGAATATCAGTTTGTAAAGTATCTGAATAAAACAAAGAAGGAGATTATGAATTTGTCTCGCAGAACATCTAATCTAATGACTAACGAATATGCTACATGTATACACGCTACCAGTAATGTCTGAGTTATGGGACTGATGAATTTTTAAGATTTAAATAAGTGTTTGATGAAGTGCAGGTGGCCACAGGACATATAGCACGTTTGGTCACAAAGAGTTACTGAAGTAAAGTATCCATTCGGGGGTCATTTAAATAGCGGCCCGTTTTAAAGACCTGCCCTCTGAAATAAATGCTTTTTATCATTCTATGTTTGAAATGAACCGTGGGCGTTCCGCCTTGTATAGGGGGTAAGTACCCTGTATAGGTTTCATCACTACAGAATGCACCGCACCACTGGGCTCATGTGGCATCTGGAGGCGCGCGCATCGTGAGAACGCCCCCGCGCGCGCATCACAGCTGCGGAGTTTCCCAGGCTGCGCGTGGACAAGAGCATCCGCTCAGCCAAATCAATCACGTGCGAAACGCGTTGTCATTACGAGCGCGCGGTGCTTCAGTTTATACGGTGTGCGGACTGGCGCGAGGCACTGAGCTGGCAGTCGGGACGTCGTCTAATTTTTTATTAACGCCCCTGTGGGTCTGATCCGGTAAGGACGACCCAGAAGCGCGCGCCAAGTTTTAATAGGCTGCCGCCTCATGCGTAATAGCAAAAGAAAGCGCTCTCTCTCTCTCTCTCTCACCCTCTGTGCGTGCGTGCGTGCGTGTGTGTGTGTGTGTGTGTGTGAGAGAGAGAGAGAGAGAGAGAGACTGGCACCTGTTAACTGCGCCAAGTAATATGCTTCGTTAAAATTTTAATCACCTGCATGTGCGAAGCAACTGCAATGCAATCATGCCTTAATTAGCACAGCAATTAACACGGCGCTCTCTTTACACTCACACATTGGTGCCGGTGTGACTGACTTCCTCATTACCTTTTGTCCTTGGGTTGCCGCTCTTGTTTATTTGCAAACATTAGTTTCTTATAGCCCAGTCATACTTTTCATAAACTGCCTTAGTCACCTAATTGACATTTTTTGAGATGTCGCGCCTGCTTTTATTTTAAATAAACAAGACATTAAAAAATAAATAGCAACAATTATTTACATATCAAGGACGTTTTAATGTTATTACTAGTTTTGTAGATTACTTTATTACTTATTACAAATGAATTAGGAATTCAATCCCAGTAAATAGTAAAAGCAGAACACTTCTGACACGTGTAATCTGAACTACTGGGAATACTTAGATTTTGACTGACACACATGGCAATTGATCACTGACCCTCAAGCCATGGAGTAATTTTTATGGACATGTCATAAAATGCATGCTTAGTATGCTTAGTAAAACTAACAGAAGTTACTAAAACATGTGAAGTTAGTTTCTATGCCATGCTCCCGTCACAGCTTGGGCTAACACTGTGGACACTGTGGAAAGGTCACTGATGAGTATTGATCAGGCAAGAAAACTCTCACACAGTCAAGCAACACTATAGACTTGAACATGTCTGTGTGTGTTTGCCTGTTTTATGTGTCTGTAGCATTCACATGCGATATAGCCCAAGCATAAGTCACATACAGAGGCTGTCATTTTTGGAATAAAGTCCCGAGGCTGTGGCGGTTGTCTCATTCCCTATTTTGGGAGACAGCAGCTACAAAAATACCTCCCCCCCTTTTCTTCTTGCATTCCATAAAAAGTGGCGTCCTCAGTGTCAAAGACAAAAGCAAGGCTGGTGGTATTTTGGGGGATTTTTCATGGCTGAATGTGCTGATTGGGCACCACAGCACTAATTTGATTTAGCCAGAAACAGTTTAAGGAAAGTCCAATGACACTTTCATTCAGTGTGCATACTTGATTGCATGCATCATGCTCCCAAACTCTGGCCTAACAGATGACTTATTGTAACTGCATACTCAGACAAACTATTACCATGCAAACAGACACATACTCCAGTTCCCTGATCTATAATTAACATGTTGGAGGTTGTGTGCACGTCCATTTGAATGGGGAGCCGAATGTGTTGTGGATATTTGGAGTGTGGCCCCCAGTGCTGGGTCAGCATAATTGTTGGCATTATGTTTTGAGAATTGACATGCTACACTTGGACAAGGATTTAATTTTGATTAAGTAAATCTCCCACTTGTAGACAAAACGGCTGTGCCAGTAGATATAGCGCCACAAACATGCAGAGTTTTAAATTCCTAATTTTGTATTAATACTTAGCCCCATTGTCTGAGACAGGCTGAGTTCCACCAGCAGTGCAAGTCTGACATGCAGTAGCTCAATTTAGAAATATTACATCCACAGATTTTGGCCATGTTTCCCACATACAGTGGCTGATACTGGATCTTCTGCCTTTGTGCCTCCAGTAGAAGGACATTCTGGCATTTTGAGGGTGACAGAGGGAGGCAGGTTGGTATAGCCCTGAGGCCTAGCTTTTCTTTCTTCTCCTCTTTCTTTCCTTTGCTTTCCTGGCTGATCTGAGACTCACACCGTGTTGTCTGAGAAGACACAGTGGCAGAACAGTGTGGGACTTTCCCTCTGCTTTCATTAGAAGGACTTTTGTGAATCATCATGAATGAGGATATGTTTCATTGTGTATATGCGTGAAAGAAAATGCATTATTAATGTTCCCGTATGGCAATGGCTGTACGTGCCCAAACCTCCCACAAAAAGAGGGAAGAGTCTGTGTAAGCACGTGGCTGTGTGTGTGTGTGTGTGTGTGTGTGTGTGTGTGTGTGTGTGTGTGAGAGAGAGAGAGAGAGAGAGAGAGAGAGAGAGAAGTTCAGCCAATAGCCAGCGGCAGCAGGCGGTGGAGGGTAAACACAGCACCTCTGTCACTGTGAGTACCCACAGAGCAGCATTCTGCATGTAGGAGGTTTTGGCTCAGGAAGAATTTTTGGAGGGATAGGGAGAGACTGCAGCAAGAGATGAATGAGGGAGGTGTGTGTATGTTTGTGTGTGTGCCAGTATGATCGTGTGTGTGATTGTATATGCTGTGATTGTGTCTGAGGAGAATTTGGGCCATTAACATTAACCCACAAAGCATACATAATACGTGGTGTACGTAACAGGTTTCTGTTTGACACACATACTCACACACACAAACTCTCAGACACAGACATTAGTGTCACATGTTTCAGAAGCTAGTTCTAATTTGTTTAGAGCTTTGAAGTGCTTTTTATTATTATATGGCCAAACAGTCATATGACACTCCGACCAATAAAAACAACTTATTTGTAAGGTCATACATTAATTCTAACTGGGCCTTATTTTCTGCCATTCATATACAGTCAATCTTTTTAATGACAATATCACTTTACCCACTATCACATTTAGAACAGTTTTCTCAAGGGAACCTGTTTTTTTTCACAATTTGGAGCAAATTTGCTCAGGGGAAATTATTCCTGTTTTCCCCCTCTTAGAGGAGATATGTCTGTCATTATTAAGTTTACTAATATCACAGGGCAAAGTAGGCTTCACACACTGGCTGTGTAAGTACACTATATGGCCAACATCAGTGCCTGACCTCACTAATGCTCTTGCTGAATGAGTAATTCCCCATAGCTACACTCCAAAATGTAATGGAAAGCTTTCTCAAAAGGGTGAAGGTTATTGTAACAGCAAAGGTGGGACTAAAAGGGTTGTTCAACAAAGCACATATGGATGTAATGGTCAGGTGTCCACAGACTTTTGGCAGGAAGAGCAATACAGTGAGAGATCTGGCCTAGCTTCCACTATTCACCACTCCCACAATTCACAAATGGATTTTCTTTGACACAAGGTAATCATTCTACTCATTCTAATGTGCATGTATTGCAGTCTTTTTATTCTACAATGCCACATTTACATGATAAATGTAGTAGTTGTTGGGAACAGTGTGTCAGTGCCCATATAACCCATGCTTCAATGGAAAAGGACCTCTAAATCTCATTTGGGTTGTGGAATATTCACAGCACAGGAGGGACATTCACACAGTAGTGGCAACTGGGGTCTGAAACCGACCTTGGGTCTGAAAATGACACCGATAAAATTCTAGAGGATGATTAACATGTACTATGCATAGAGGGAAATTAACTGTAGTTCAAACAGTTACAGGTCCCTTCCCACTGATAAATGTGGCAATTATACTGTAGGTATACCTGATATACCTGATATGGACCAACAACTGAGGGACAAGTGTACCTAATAATGTGTACTTTAAGTGTACACTGAAGCACCAGAAAAACTGGTACAGGAGCATATGCCAATTGCCTATGCAATCATTGCTTGCGTCCACCAGTACGTATATAAAGTGATAGACATCTATGGAAGCTTCTAGAGCTGTTTCCACCATGAGTAGCAAGTTGTCATGATTTTGCATTTTTCAACACGGTTTAATAGTTGGAGCTTGTGAGATGGGTCATAGCATTTCGGAAGTTTTTTAGTGTGTACTGTGACTACAAGAATTCCAGGAAAACCTCAAATTTACAGCACCAGTGTGGCCGTAAAAAGACTCTGGGTGAACGTGACCAGCGCCGGCTGGCAAGAACCATTTTACGTGATAGGCATGCAACACTGCCTCAAGTAACATCGGAATTCAATGCTAGGACCTCAACAAACATCACTGTGAGGACTGTGCAACGTTCCCTCCAAGAGCCTGTGGGGGACCTACCAAGTATTAACTGCTATACCAGTTTTTCTGGAACTTCAGTGTATATATTTAGCGAGTAGAAAGCCGTTTGAAATTTGTCTTAACTTGCAAGTTTCATGTCAATCAATGTTAGCATAAGATATCAAAATCAGGCTAAACAGTAGCAACTACAACATTATGGTGGCTACATTAATTTTTTCACTAAAATGTGTATCTGCCTCCTAAAGCCACCAGAGAAAAAGGACATTAAAAAATAGTAAATAGGTACGTTAAACGTTACATGTATTTAACAAAGGAACATCATTGCTGTGCCACACTGTCCAATAGAATAGAGTTCCTATTTATCCAGTGTTGTTTTGTTTGCTTGCCTGTTTGGTTGTTTTAGTTTGTTTGTTTCAAAATGGCCATTGTCCAAGTCGAAAGACAACTCTTGATTCTGTTTGGTCAATGACCTGCACTGTTCTAGTTGCAACCATATGTCCATATTCATTTGGTACCCTGGGGAAAAGAGTAATCAAATTCAGCATGGTTACTTAGTTACAGTACGGGTCACTTGGCAGTTGAAATAAGAATAAAATGTGTCACAGATTTGTTACCATCACATGCTGTTAGTCATTACCAAAAGCATCCCTTTCAGTCCTTAGACTGAAAGCCTCATTTCAAGGTGACAAATCAAGTCATCTTTTTAAAAGCTCATAAAGAAGCATTCTCATTCTCTTTTATCTCATAACTTTCTGTGGCTTGGAATCTGTTTTGCCTACACCCTGCTTCATCTGATGAATGGCTTCTTGTAACCTGACAGGTTTGAAACAAGTTGACAGCCCAGTTTGACACTTCAGTTGGTCACAGCTCAACAACCTGTTTATGCGTTTTTTTTCACCAGACTTTGATCTGAGATACTGCATCTAGGGAGTCTTGCTTCATACAAGTGCAAGACTGTAAAATAGACTGGTGATTTGTCTTGCATTTGTTATTAAAAGCTTATTGTCTACATGCTGTTTCATTTTCTGAACTATTATATGAAGATTAATTTTTAATTTGGATGGCCAGCAAGACATCATGACATCATGGCATCATGACTTTCCCTTCATTTCCCTGGAACACAAATACATACAGTAGATCTTGTATTCGGTTTCAGTTTGGGACAGTATATACAATGTATTGATGTTTCATTTGCCTCAAATTCTCCACATGTTGTAGGCCACTGTGTCACATTTTGTAGCTGAAATGGTCTCTGCTTTCAAGAGAATCAGCTTGGCATAAGGCTCATCAGGGAGAGGTGTTTATTCAAAGCATCACGGCTCAATGCTCCTCGCCTGTCAGTTCACTCAAGCTTTCAGATGATACATGTCACAAAGAAGTGTGTGTGTGTGTGTGTATGTGTGTGCATGTGGGTTCATGTTTATGTTTCGTTATGCTTGTGTATGGGTGGGGTGGGCTGTTGGGGTCCAGTAGATCAAATAATTATTTCAGTTTGAAATTTCCTTTCCCTGCCTGAATTCTACAGATATAATTTAACAAAAATTATCACACAAAGTATTTCAGTAAAAAAGTGGTATTAATTTATGAAACAAACATGAAATGTATTTTTTTTGGAATACCAATTATTAACAATTTATAAGCATAAACGAGCACCAATACACAGACACACACAATAAAATGTATGTCAACTCTAAAGTGCATGCACACTTTCGTTTGTTTAATTAAATATAGGTCCACATTGTTTTGCCACTGGAACTTGCAGTGTATATGTGTGTGCTTCTCGGATAAAGCCTTGCCTGCATGGAGCTGTGGGGTTGCTAATAAAGGAAAAGAGTGTTGAAAGCACGACTCCCCCCTTTTATTAAGTTTCTCTGTCATGTGATGGTGTACAAGAACACATTGTGTGCCTCACCCTCACTAAATTAATTTCTTCCCAGTGTTAATCAGAAGCATAGTGCTTTTCTTCTCTCTCTTTCTTCCCCCACATGTCCACACCTACAGTATGTATAGACCAGCTATATAGTCATGATGAGAGAAACAGATAGTTCCATACTAGATGTTCTAAGAGGGTCCCAATCACACATCTACAGCAGTTAGTTTTATTGGAGTGTAGGCACTTCTGCAGGGGTTTGCAATAATGTTATTCAATTCAATTTTATTCAGTTTCATTTCTAAAGGACTTTTAACAATAGACATTGTCTCAAAGTAGCTTTACAAAGATATAAACTCCAGACATAACTTTGAACTTTTGATATTTATCCCTAAATTTTATCCCTAATGAACAAGCCAGGGGAGGTGGAAAAACTTGACTAAGACTAAGAAAAAGGAAATACTCCTGAGGGGATCTGGTCCATGTCTAAAGGTGTAACCTGCATGCATGTGTTACTGGCCGCATAACGTAAGAACAACAACAAAAAAAAATAAAATAATAATAATAATAATAATAGCAGCACATTCTTACTGCTCTGCTTCATTGTATAACAGAAAACACACCCATCACATTTGACAGACAGCTCTCACAAAGATGTCTCTAGGGTCAAGGGGGCAAACTGTGCAGGGTCACTGCATGTCTAACAAAGTCACTTGTTTTTCACAGTGTAGTTTTTTTTAAGGCTTTGTACTCACCTAATTTGCCTAGATCCTGAGGCCATTCATCAACAGAAAAGTTCATAACGGTGTGGCTGGAAGCTATTTATGAATGCCACAGTTTTGAGTCAATCTTGGTAGTAATTATGGGACTTGGGTGTCTGGTAGTCTGACTTTATACAACAACACTCAAATGTTGGGTGTTTTATTTACTATCTTATATCCACTAAATGCAGCACACTCCTTTTCAACGAGATTCTACCTGTTGAGACAGGTTAGATGTTTGTAGAACAACACAGAGCTTTTGCAGTGAAATCAAACAGTTTTTGGTGTCATAATCTCATAATGTCAGGATCAAGGATGAGATCTCACCTGGGCCAGCTTTTCCTCTAGAGTGCTTAGAGGGCTTATAGAACAGGCTTTAGACATCCATACCTGTTTTACAGCCTATGTTTGACTTCACTTGAGGTGCTTTGTTACTCTTTATCATTACACTAGGTTAATATCTTAGCATTAAGCAAGCAGTATGAATTAAAATTGCTCAATCCAAATGTTACAAATCAATGACCTCAATATAGCGAAAAGCTAGGATTTGTGTTTCTTTTTCTTTCTGCCTGTCTGTCCTTTCACACTGTTTGCCCTTTCCTGAGATTAGAATTGTCAGTGTGATGAGTTTAAGAGTGTGTGGAGATCTGACCCTGTGTAAGAATCTGAGCACAGAGGCTTTGGGAGGGGATAAATTTGCCTTTGAAGTGTGATGGCGTGAGCATCACCTGGGGCCAGGGAGTGATGGAGCATAGTCACTGCTTTTGTTATTCAGAGCTGTGGGCTCTTAATTGCAGCTCAGTACAAAGGCAGATATAACATTTAAAGTTTTAAAGACTGAATGGGAGGCTGATAGAAGTCTCTAGTGTTTTACATAATGCAGACAAAGAGAGAAATGTTTAGAAAGCCTAGCAGTTCTCCATAGAGTCATTATAAAAACGGTTTAATGAAGGCTATATCTACCAATATAGTTAATAAATGTAGCTATTAGACAATGAAAGGATAGAAACCATTTACACTATGTGCAATGTATCATGGCTTGCATTCAGCTACTGGGATGCGTCATCATTTTAAAATGTAAAAGTGCTGATTTAGGGGCGATGTGTACTTCATCCATCTCCATCCTCAATTCAGCTAGGTGCCTAGATCTGCTAACAAATAATGTACAGATGATGTCCTTTTGTATTTGTCTTTATGTATATTTCCTCTTTTTTCTTCAACACAGATTACTTTTTATTCCACAGAATGTGGTTTTGTATTACCTGCCACATCTTCTGAGTTTCCTTCACCAGTATGAACTTCAGTCTGTCTGTTCATGTTCATGCTGACATTCTCTGGCAATATGTGTTGTGATTGGTGTTGCCACAGTCCCTTCGATCCTACACCATCAGGCAGCACCCTGGATAAGACCAGGCAGATCAATGCAGTTATTCTCAGTTTCAGATTAGACACCCTTTACAGGGTCTTTATTACACAGAACAGATTGCCAAAGCTGAGTCAGTTTCCAAATAAATAAAGCAAAGCAATGAACCTGCAGTAAACCTGCATAAAGCCACAGTGTAGGCCATGTGCACAGGGTTTTAGAAAATGAGATATGCAAGCTTATAACGTTAGATACACTTCCATAAACGTTCTGTTTAATCACACTCCAAGGGATAAAATCAGCATTTTTTTTCTGCTCAGCAACTTGTTTCTATCAAACTGACTTTTAACAATCAATATGGCTTACGTGATGATGTCATTTCAGGCAAAAAACTGTTGCCACATGAGTTTTGTTTTTGCAAAAAACGTTGGGTTTGACATGTCTCCATCTCTGATTTCAGAAATTGTGAATGTCAAAAATTGTGTACCTTTGGCTTTCTTAACTTCCCCATAACAACTGATGAGTCAAAAGACAAGATGGACAGACTCCGACAGCTGCTAAATATTGGCCAGTGCATAAAAATTGTTATTTGCAAGCTAATTATCACAGCTATTAATAATAAAAGGAAAGTGTCAATATGAAAGTACTGTCCATCTTCTATGGCTACAAAAAGCATCCTTTTAACACTATCATCTCCTTCTCTTTCCAACTGTTTGTGTTTTCTGTAAGAGCTCAATTGAGGGAAATCTTGTAGAATATAGAATTCAGGCTTGAAATATTAGATTAAACCAATATTAAACTATTTCTAAGTAATACAGTTACTTAGAAATCATTTGGTGTGTGTTCCCCCTACCCACTGAGCCACTGTGTGTGACTGTGGGGATTAGGCAACAGGGGAGTCCCAGAACTGGCTCAGTTTCATGGTCCAGTCCCTAAGCACTGAAAGCTCCATTACACACATTCACAGTCCTATACTGAGAGCTGGAGGTACTAACAATATTTTTGGTATTGCTTGATCTATTCAGAAGGATTCCATTTTGATTCACTATAAGTGTATGGAGGTGTGGAAAGGGGAAATTGTGTCGATTCACAAAATGTGTTTGAAAGCACTGCAAATCTCCTTTAAGAATGTTCCACTTCGTAGAGTTGGTTCTGATTTGAATTTGATACTGTTTATGGTTAGTCATGAGTGAGAGAGCAAAATCAGCAGTCACACAAGATGGGTGAAAACACAAATCTGGGTTTGCTAAAATATTTCACACTTCATTGGTTTTTACTAGAGATAGCATCACCTGTATATGTGTGTGTGTGTGTGTGTGTGTTGTCCTATTTTCTGCCCAAATTCACAATTATAGAGATTATGATTGAAAAAAAAAACCTTGTAGAATTTTGGCAACTCCCCATAAAGAAAAGGACTTGATGATAACAAAAATGTTCACAAAAGTGCTATCTGGTATATCTCCCAACACTAACCCCTGTGTGTGTGTGTGTGTGTGTGTGTGTGTGTGTGTGTGTGTGTGTGTGTGCGCGCATGTGTGTGTGTGTGTGTGTGT
>JAOUQY010000028.1:9927791-9939145 GCA_028566355.1 Doras micropoeus
TATATATATATTCATTCATCTTCAGTAACCGCTTTTGCAGATGTAGTACAAATTCAGCATCACAAAGTTGTTTTTCACAAAGCATCTTTTCTTTCAGTATCACGTTCTGTCGAATAAATTTGTCCACACACGTGTTGGCAATTCTGCTATGTGCCACGGGTATTTGGTTTGTTATTGCTCTCTAGTTGCTAGTCCCGGTGGAGCGTGTGTGTCAAACTATGCCGTCGCAGGTCACAGTTGCGCCGAAACACCTTTCCGCAGCGCTCACAGGAGTAGGGCTTGATGTCTGTATGGGTGAGAAGGTGAGTTTTCAGATTACTTCTTTGATTAAAGGTTCTTCCGCATGTGGGGCATTTGTGAGGAGACTCCTGTTTAGATTTGAAGCAAGCAAAGTATTATTCCCTTAAGGTTTTAATCATACGTACTTAAATAGAATGTCTACATAAGCCTACTACAGTGAGTCAAGAATGTATTATCTGTCGTAATTAGATGTCCAAATAACAAAACATAGGCCTATTGCAGTCGTGACTTTAGGTATTGGCTAATTATGTTCATAATGGTGGTTCGATTATCCTGAGTATTCAAGCTCAACTTATATTACAAGGATGCACCATGCGTATACAGTCTTTTTTTAATTATTATTATTATTGAGCCGAGATATCGTATTAAATTAATGCATTGCCATAGGTTATGTGCACAAAAGTATAACAGAATGGTATCAGGACAACGGCAATGTCTCACCTGCAAATGCAATGTTTTATGTACTGCCAAAGTCCGTGACTGACAAAATCCCTTTCCACACTCTTGACATTTGAACGGTTTCTCCTTGGAGTGGATGTATCTGCAAGCACGGTACAAGATGGTAGTTATCCAACTGACAACAGAACAATATTCAGTTATATATAGTTTACTACGAATCAAATCATAAAGAATGGCATAAATCTTGTGAACATGAATCTGCTACGACTTCAGGGGAAGCTGATTACTGAGACTGCGCAAAATCTGATACAACAATAAAACAAGAACTAACTCTTCCATGCGAATTATTTAGCTAATTTGTCTATTAAGATATGAGAAAGGAGTAAGTACCATAATGAAGTAATTTTCTTTGTATAAAGAAAGTTAAAGTATATTCCCTTACGCACCGGTGATCACGCAGGTGGTCCTGTCTTCTGAAAGCTTTATGGCAGATGTCGCAGGTATAAGGCCTCTCGTCTGTGTGTGTGCGCTCATGTATAAGTAAGTTGTAGGACTTTGTAAAGTTTCTTCCACAAAATCTGCAAATGAACTCCTTTTTGGTCTTTGAGGGAAGCCTCCCGCGTGCAGGCTTTCTGTTTGGTGACTGTTTGTTTAACTCTGAGCTTTGGCCGCCGAGACCTGCTGTGCGCTTGAACAGCTCCTCGGTCTTAGACTCGTCCTCTTGTGTAGCCGCAATGGCAAGATTAGCAAAGTCAAATCGGGGTCTCTGTTTATGTAGGGCTGGAATTACGTGAGGTATCGTTCCTTGTTTAGGATGGAGGAAGTTTCCAGTGAACGGTAACGCAGGGAGCGAGAAACGAAAATTCGTGAGGCCCTGAGCAGCTGACATTTCAGTGATGGCTGATCGGAGTCCCTGCATGTGAGTGTAGCCCAAAGTCCAGTGGTTCATTTGCATTGTGTGCACCGTCCTCAGACTGTAGAGTCCTTGAAGATCAGCAGCTTGAGGGAAGGTGGGCCTGTTTGCTGCCTGTAAGAAAGAGTAGTTGGAAAGGTGGAGGGACGGATGTAGTGGGATGGGGGCTGGCAGAGTCTTACTCCCCATTGTCCAGTCAATCGCAAATGTTAATCTCCAAAAGGTCCTGTTAAAAATCAAAAAGCGATTTTCTTATTTTTTATATTCTTATATATATAAGGTATATAGAAGGTATATGCAAAAAATGACTATTATATATATTCTTTATATTATATACACACTTTTGCATATACGTTCTATATATAAATAACACACATACACATACTGTGTGTGTGTGTATGTATGTATGTGTGTATACAGGTATATGCAAATAAAAGTCTACAGAGCCTTAGTGCTTGAACTCCTATTGAGTCATTTGTAGTTACAAACCGTTCTGGGTTAAGGAGTGAAGTAGCTATTCTAGTAAAACTTCTTTAAACGCTTCTTTCTACTCTAAACATAACTCCTAGATTGTGAGATTGTGAGCCGCATTACAAATTAAACACATTACAAACTCATTACAAATTAAACACAATCTTATCCAATTCGAAAGCTATCAGGGCATAATAATTGCATAAATCGGAGTTCAGTTTTAGTAGGTTCTACAAATCTCTCTGTAGCAGATCTCAAGTCTCATGTGACCGGTTTTAAACCTCAGAAAACTAGGTACCGACACGGTAAAATGTTTGCCCGCAGCGCTGCTCTTCCAGGGAGTCCCCGGTGCTGGGGCTCAGTCCGGGAGCGGACTAACAGTCAATATAACATCGCTGAGCAAGAAGTAGAGTCTGCTGAATTTTTTTTTGCGTTAAATGCACATTCACTGCGAAACTCTGGCTATGATTTGATTTTTTTTTGCAGCATAATGGCATATGCACAATTATCGCCACATAGGAGATTTAGTTAATGCATTAGCCTCTAGGTCCGTAAGGCAGGAGATACTTTGGAGACTGCAACTGGAGTCATTGACTAACGTCAACAAAGGGTAATGTAGCCTAATTATTTCAGATGATCAATGATTGATTGTCAATAAAAAAAAAATTATACAGCAGCACTGTTGAACACTATGCTTCTGTTTATTTCCAGTTCGAATATCTGTTACACAATATTAGGGCTCTGTAACTGACTCCACAAAGATCAATAACTATTTCGTTATAGAATTATTATAGAATAATAAAAATATTAGAATAGATTCGTAATTTAAATTATTTGGTTTTGGCGTTGGTCTAAATCATTATTATTGTTGGATATGTCAGCGATATTACTTTACAGTGAAAATCTGATTTTTTCTCTGTGGTAAGTCTGGCGAATAGGCCAAGTTCAGGATGTTTATAGCTTAGTTAGTAGTGATATCTTAAAAGGAAATGAGTCTAACACCCGAGCAGTCCTCTTTTAGATGCCTTGTGTTCTGTGAGCCAGGATTTCCACGATATATAACGTCATCACAAAACCAAGAGTACTGAAATACTAGACACACACAACAGCGTAATTCAGGTTCTTACCCAGCAGATATGGATGCCAGAGGTCGCGCTCAGTGAGTGCCGTGTCTCAATAATCCATAGCGCTCAGAACAAGACAAAGTCATGAAGCCCATACTAATCACAGAGATTTTGGCAAACTTAACTGGACATCAGTGGCTCAGCGTTCACACATAAAATGCAATCTCTTCGTGAAACGTGGTTCGCTGTGTACTGTTATAGCCTATGGAGAGATGTGTGAGCCCTTAGGTACTGCGAGTTTTATTGAAGTGAGTGAAGCGCAACAAGTCCAGCACGTTTCATGGCTGCAGGCTCTCAGCCCGCCCTCGTCCGTCCCTCCCTCCATCCCTCCCTCTCCACCAGCTGCACGGCTCTCCCGCTCTGTTTGTGTTTAGATGGTAACTAAGATTAAAATCAAAACAGTTCAAGTATGAGAGTGTAATTCATTTAGTTAGATGAAATATGAAAACAAGCTGACTGAAACTAAAAACGTTTTCAAACCATACAAATTCTTGCCTTAAAACGTACAGCCTGTAACTCAGATAAATCTATATTATTGTAAACATGCGCTGATTTGTAACTGGATGATATTTCACTGGCACACCTACATGCTAGGCGACATTGTGCACATCTGAAGAGTCTGTAGTAACTTTTAAAATTTGGTCTTTTTTTGAGGAAAAACGCAGTTGTCTATTTCTGTCCCAATGATTTTATGGCATTGTGTTTTACTATTTCAGTTATTCCGAAATCTTTGCATTTGAACCGATCATTTTTAAATTCATTAAAAGCCCCACTGAGTAATATCACCCCCTGAATTGTACCGGTTTGTTTTTTGCTGATAATGTAACAAAACAAATTCAAATGAAGTAAAAATGAAAATAAAGAAATTAAAAAGATTATTATATAACTACAACGTTATTTTAATTACAGCCTATTTGAAAAGGCTTTGTTTTTATACTGTCTAACATTAAAACATCTTTAAAAATTACACTTAGCTGTTAGGTTATTTCTATTTATTTACTTAAAAACTATTAACTAAACTATGCACTAAAATTGGAGTTTACTTGTTGTGGAAATTAATGGACTGTCTGTTTTTTACCCTTTATTTATGATAAGTCTGTTTAATGTCCTGAAATGACCAAAATTTGTATTCTTGTCTGTTAATCAAAATATTTAGGATAAATAAGAATTTATTTATTAAGATTTGAGCACACCAGCACTGTAAAGGAAACGTTTAATGATTTTTTAAAATCTTATTAAAAATCAGGCTGTCATACAGTATGATTTATTTTATGACTCAAAAAAGAGATCTACTTTACATTTAAGAAAGAAATAATTATTAATATTATTAGTACTAAACCATGAAAAACATACAACCCCCCCCTACACACACACACACAAATACATACACAAAGACCACCACCACCACAACAACAACAACAACAAACATGGCTCCATTTAAATTATATTTATCTTTAATTTTTTTACACTATGGAAGTACTGGGCACATCAAATTATTATACCTGCCTCAGTAAATACACACAATAGTACGCTTTTGGATGTAGCTTATTCTCACTATTTATTCATTCTGTCTGGTATAAACCTTCAGATGTCCTCTAACAGGGTTAGTCCAGACCATAGTGGCTGACATTCTGTCTGTCTGCTTGGAGAAAGTTAGCCCTTAGTGCAACCAATGTTAATCTCTCTCTCTCTCTCTCTCTCTCTCTCTCTCTCTCTCTCTCTCACACACACACACACACACACACACACACACACACGTCTGGACCTTCGACTGACATAATTATTAATGCAACTAATTAATGCCATGCTTAACCCTAACCCTAACCTTAACCTCAGTAATGAAAAGGTAACTTTTTGACTCTTTTATTTATTTTTGTTTTAAAAACACCAAAAAGCCCATGTTCTTCATGGGGAACCAGCCAAATGTTCCAAAGTTCAAAATTTTCAGATATTTGTATCATTGTGGAAAATTTTGGTCCCCACAAAAAAAAAAAAATGCTTCCCCATACACAAACATCTGATTTCTCAAAACTGTGTAACGCTGTAGCTGCAACACATTTGATCTGTAATGGCTGCCCTTAACAATCACCCAGTGACAGTCTGATCTCCGCCACCCAAACAGACATCGCTGATTCTTATAGCAGCTGTGTACACACACGTGTCTAAACAGTTGATCCTGCCGGCTAGACATTTTAACTCTCATTATCTCAATTTCTCTTGGGACTCAAGAGAACAGAGAAACAATGCGTCAATATTCTTTCTATACTTAAAATGAACAATACATAACGTTGGTCTATTCAAAGGTTTAGCCTAGATATTTTGTCCGGAACTACATACTAAATCGGTAATATATTGCAAAGAAGACAAGAAAGAAGTCTCTGACTCTGAGAGAAATGTGTATTTACCTTTAGAGGAATGCCAACGGGGGGGCACAGAGTGTTCTCTGACTGCTGAGGTGGGTTCTGCTTCAGGCAAAATGAACTATTTCTCCAGTTTCAGAGACAGAGAGAAAGCGACAGGCGCATGGTGAGACAGGATGTCGTCCATGATGGTGGTGGGTTGATCTGCCCTGCTGTGGTTATACTCCCCCTCATTCACTCTCATCTTGCTGCCGTATGGGGGGCTGCTTTCATCTTCGTCTTCTCCCATCAGCATGACATTTCATATATATTCACACCTCAGTTTCAACTATTAAGAAGTGCTCCTGAAATGAATTTCTTTGTTGTATCTTACAAAACTATAATTGACTGGGATTATTGTATTTAAACTTAATTTTACTGAATTATACTGAAGTGTGGCTGAGTTTCCAATAGCTTATTATTCAACAAATTAGAATATAAACTAAAGCTGTTATGAAAATAATCTCCTATTATACCCTCTTTATAGTGTTGTCTAGTATTGCTGATTATGACGTTTAGTCAAACTGTTCACACAGGCATGAAACTGCATGCACTGCAGACAAATGTTAGCAGGATTGCACATGCAAGCTGTACGTAACATGAACAGTTCACAGACATAAACCCTGACATGTGAAATACTCAAGTGTACAGTCTAATGATTCCTGAGAAAAAAATATGCCTAGATGTCATGCTTTCTAATGTTTTTATAACCTTCTTTTACAAACTCTGCATAAACTCATCAGTAAGTAACATATAGTTCACAATTTTTACTTAACTTCCTGTATGTTACGGAGCACAAACACATTCCATCAGCTCTATAGAAGGATAGCATCAGCTACAAAACGCATTGTCCTGAATGTCACAGATTATTTATATAAAATAAATAGCCTAACAAAACTGCAAGTGCTTTAGGCAAAGAATTTTTTCATTGCTGCTCTAGGTTGCAGTGGAGTGTGTTTTTGGTATTCTTAAGACTTGAAAACTGTATGACTAAACATCATCCTTCCTGTTGACAGACTTTTGGGGGTTGGCTGCCATTTGGGTTCTGAGCAGCATCATTAACCTCTCAAGTACTGCCACAAGAGCATGTCTTTACATTACTACAATAAAGTGAATTTTATTGTGTAACGATTCATTTAAAAAAGCAATTAAAGCCATTTTAATACCAGCTATGTGACTGGTTACAGTCCAGTCATAACTGAAACACATGGCATGTATTTCTTTCAAATGGATATCATGTTAAAGAAGATGCTGGAATGGTAAGCAAAGTGTTAATTTTCCACAGGAAATTTGTAATGTATTTGCTCATTTTTCCTTTTGTGCCTTATACTTTCATTCTTTCGTTTTGGCACTTCTGAATGTTGTTTTACAATGTAATTGCCATGATGCTCTTTGCACTCCAACAATTTATGTTGACTTTCAGGAACAGGTGCATATGGCCAAAAGTATGTAGACACCTTATGATCACACCCATACACAGCCATTCCAAAACCATGGGCATTAGCAGAGAATTGGTTAAGCCCTTGCTGCTATAACAACCTTCACTCTTCTGGGAAGGATTTCCACTAAATTTTGGAACGCAGCTGTGGGGATTTATGCCCACTCAGCCTCAAGAGCATTATCAGGTTGTGTGCTGTTAAGTGATATTAAGTGAGACATCACTTTGTGTGCAGCCACTTCATCCCAAAAGGTCAGGGCTCTGAGCAGGCCACTTGAGGCTTTCCATATCAACTCTGGAAATCATGTCTTTATGTACCTCTATAACCTCCTGTCAGGAGGGCTGAATGCACAGCCCCTACTCTGATTTTGACCATTCACACACTGAGATAAATGAGCAGACCAACCTTCATCTGACCAGAGAACCCTCCTCTATGTGTTTGGAGAGTCAGCAGCCTGCTGTTTGGTGAACTCCAAACATGCATTCTTATTGTTTTTCTTTAGGCAATGGCTTTTTCTGGCCATTATTCCATACAGTCCCACTCTGTGGAGTGTACAGCTTAAAGTGGTGCAGATGATCCCATCTCCACTGTGGATCTTTGCAGGTCTTTCAGTATTAGCGTTTGTGTTTTTGGATTTAATGGTACTCCATGGGATGTTCTAAGTTTGGGATATTTTTTCAAACCCAACCCTGACCTATATTTCTCCACAACTTTGTCTATGACTGGTTTGGAGAGTGGCTTGGTCTTCATGTTGCTTTCTTAGTGGTGTTGCAGTCTCAAGGGCTTCTCAGAACAGGTGTATTTATACTGACATCCTATGACAGATCCTGTGACATTTTGATTTCACACCTTAATCAACTACAAACCCTCTTTCCAGAAATGTTGGTAAACTTTCTAAAAATGCAATAAAAAACTGTAATTTGTTAAATCATGTGAACTTTTATTTAACTGATAAAAGTACATAGAAAACATTTTCAGTGACAAACCTAATTGTATTTTGTGAATATAAAAACAATAAACTGTGACATCTGCAACACTGTCAATTTGGATAGAAACAAAATAAGACTGAAAAAATGATACAAGCATGACTTCTGGTAGGTTACATAATTAGCAATTTAACTGGTAACAGCTGAGATCATCAAGATTGAGCATAAAAGGAGTTCACCACTTTGTGCCATATTTTGTGAGAGAATTGACAGTCAGTTCAAGGAAAATGTTTGTCAGAACAAGACTGCAAAGTATCTAGGTCTTTCACCAACTAAAGTTCATAATACCATGAAAAGAAAGATTCAGGGGGTCAGGGGGAAGCTTGGTGCATAAAAGCCAAGAGCAAAAACTGCTGCTCAATGTGTGTGACCATTAAGCCCTCAGGCAGTATTGTTTGAGAAACCGTCATGCTATAATGATGGACATAGCCACATGGACTCGGGAGTAATGATTTGGAAAATCATTGTCGCTTAAACACAGTCCACAGCTGCATCAAGAAATGCAACCTGAAACTGTACTATGCAAAAAGGAATCCATATATTAATTTTGTGCAGAAACATCAGCGAGTTTTCTGTGCCCAAAGTTATCTGAGTCAGACCAAAAGACAGTGGAAACATGTTCTGTGGTCAGACGAGTCTATGTTTCAGTTGTGGGCTATATTTCATTGTATTTATATTTTGGGAGAAATGGATTGTAAGTACAAATATGAAAAAGACCATCCAGACTGTTACCATTGAAAAGTACAAAAACCAACATCTGTGATCGCATGGTGGTGCATTAATGTCCACGACATGGGTGAGCTGCGTGTGTGACGGTATCAATGATGTGGAGGCTTATATGTGCTTGACTGACCTGCCTGCAGTCCAGATGTCTCCTATTGAAAATGTATGGTGCATCATGAAGAGGACAATCAGACAATGGAGACCACAGACTGTTGAGCAACTCAAGCAAAAGAACCAGGGGGTAGCTGGTCTCTCATCAGCAGCTCTGCTGTAGTTTCCCACCTCGTTTCTTGCACTGCCAGCACACAATCCATGAGTCCACTGGTTGTTCTGAAACCGCTACCTCAGTGCTGTCCACTGCACAACACTGTGCCGCTCTCATTGGCACATGCTCCCCGAAGATAAACTTTATGTGCTCAGCTATGCTGACTGCTTCCTGTAGAGTGGCTGGGGCTGAAAGCTGTACCTGGTACCTTAATTCATTGGGAACAAGCGCATTCACAAAATGGTCAAGAGCTAATTCTTCCAGAGCTGGAAATGGAAATGATGGGTATGCTTGTTGGACCATTGTGATAATCTTTGCTGCCAGCACGCTCACTTGCTCACCATGAAGTCAGAGGCAGGTTAGTAGAAGCCTTTTAACTTTCAAAACTCCTATCACTTTCCCAAATCACAGCTGTAGTGCCATAGTCACCACCGTTAGGTTGTCATATTGCTCGGTTGGTAAATCCACTAGCACCTGTAGTGCCTTCCATTCCAGCACCAGGCACATATCACTCTCTCTGCCAGTGTCCAGCTGCAAAAGCCAGCAATGACATGCAGTAATTCTCCCATGCACCATCATAGTATGGATGCCAGATCACTCCTGTCTGCTCAACACAGCCAACACCATGTCTCTGCTGCTGGGCCAATGAAGCTCCCATTGCCTGTTCCTGTTCTCTCGACACTGAACCCTGTAGTCAGCCTCACCATGCTGAAGTCATCATGTCAATCCTCTGCCATCCGTAGCCTCCCCCATCATTTGTTCATGATGGCCTGGATTTTTTTGTTCACAAACACTTCTTAGAGCTCAGCTGCCAGACTGCCCCCTTCTGACACCAATGTGGCGGTGCTGGGGAGGCATCCCAAGAATGATCCATTTCCACACCATTTAGCTCCTTTTAGCATCATTTTATAAAGAACAGTAACAGTGGAGGGAAATGGGAGACTTTTTTTATATCCCATGCAGCACTTCCAAATGCTCAGATGCTAAAATTCAACAGTGTCAAGCACAAGCAGGGCAAACCCAGTACTACTTAGCAGCTATGGATTCTTTCCATGGCGCAGCAATCTCTCTGTTCCAGCATACCTGTTTTTTTGGTGAAGGGGCTGACTGGAGCCTTCTTATACTTGGTGCGCCTGACGGAGGATGTTCCAAGACCATCGTCCACTTTCCAGGGTATTACAAAGAGGTCCCTCAAACACTAACAATATCAAAGTGTCATGGGCCCCAGAAACCAGAGTAGAATCACTCACTAAAAATGGCTTCAACCAACATATCAAGGAAGGGTACCAGTAGTTAGATAATACAAGGGATGTTGCTGAAAATAAAACCACTGCAGATGATGCATTGAATACCTCTTGGGCTGCCTTTCATGCTTGCTGACTAATAGGAACTCATACCATATGTTCCACTGCTCTCCTTTCAGGAAAGCTCACACACTACGGCCATGATTAAGCATTCACTTGTTATTGGTAAAACTCTGGAACACCTGAATCCTGACCAGAGCTCTATGGTCACATGACCAACCATTGTATACTCTGGCGAAGATGGTGAAGACAGCTGGTGGTTATGTTTGGTGGGCTGCAATTTGAAATAATATTCCTGAGGATGCTTGGGAACTGGTTGCAGGGAAGTGGTTGAGTTGAAGAACTAATGCAAGCTGACATCTCCTCTCCAGGGACAGCCAACTCCTTCCTCAAAGCAGCCCATGTGTCTCACACCAGGAGAGCCCATGAAATAACAGCAGTAGCTCGGAATGTTCCGCAGCACCAGACTTTTGTTGTCTCAAACAAAGGAGATTGTGGTGTGGTGATCTATATTGGAGTTTGTGAGTAGCTCAAATAATATACTTAATGTAATAGTAGTCTACTAGAATTATATATGAAATATATTTATAGAATATATTTTGACTTCATAAAACTTCATAAAAATATATATTTAGTACATATGCTTTTTTAAATCATAAATGTATACTGTTCCAGAAGTAATTATTATTTCAGTTATAAAACTGTACTTCAATGAAGAATGTTTGCAAAACATACTAATTTGTGTTGAAACATTTCTTTCACAAATAATTCTTCCAGTGCTCATTTTCATCAAGTGTGTATGAGGATTAAGATAAGATAAGATTATCATTAACGCACATACACAATAAACATATAGTACACATGGACGTAAATACTAAATAACTAAATAAAATAAAATTGAATAAAATAACATAGAAATGTATTCATAAAGGAATATAATACTATAAAAGGAACTATAGAAAGTACAGGGGTTAGACAATGAAACTGAAACACCTGTCATTTTAGACCACAATAATTTATTAGTATGGTGT
>JAOUQY010000028.1:9950576-9966000 GCA_028566355.1 Doras micropoeus
TGGATATTCCAAGTTAATGACTAAGCACTCTTGTAAGTCGCTCTGGATAAGAGCGTCTGCTAAATGCCATAAATGTAGGGCTGATCAGCATTTTTCCTTCAATAAATGAAATCATCATATAAAACCACCATTTTCTGTTTACGTGGGTAATCTTCGTCCAATATTAAAAAGTAGTTTGATGATCTGAAACATTCTTGTGTGACAAATATGCAAAAATAAAATAAATTATTTTATATAGTATAGCATAGCACTATGCTATACTGAAACTTTTGGTGTTTGATGATCATCCACAATGCTGGTGGCCTTGCAGCTGAAGTGTTTGTGGTAGAAGGTGTCACTGCTGGTTAGAGAGACCCTACTGATCTTCTCAGTGTTTCTCACAATCTATTGCAGAGTCTTCTGGTCTAAGATGGTGAGACAGCTGGTCTAGTTACTGTCTTTTGTCCCCCTGTAGAAGGTGGAAGTTTGAAGATTACTGTCTAGTTACTGTGAGTCTGTGCCAATGATAGCCTCAGATTCTTGTTCTTGGCTGACAGGAGTGGAACCTGATATGGTCATTTACTGCTATAGCCCATCTACCTTAAGATGTGATGTATTGTGCATCCTGAGATGCTTTTCTGCTCACCATAGCTGTATTGAGTGCATTTTTTAGTTACTATAGGCTTCCTGTCAGCTCAGACCAGTCTGGTTATTTTCCTCTGATCTCACAGTGGTGGCTCAAAGGTTAAGGCTCTGGTTACTAAACATTAGGTTTTGGGTTCAAGCCCCTGCACTGCCAAGCTGTCACTATTGGTCCCCTGAGCAAGGCTCTTAACCTTAATCCTGATGGTGCAATGTGTGGTTAGCCTGGGTAGCTGAATGGCTAGAATGCAGTCACTGAACCATTCTTCTGCAAAAAAACAAAACAAAACAAAAAAAAACCCCAAAAAAAACACTTCCCACTTCACACTAGGTAGTTAGCTGTAGTCCAGTTGAGAGTGGACATGGGAGAGGAACCTGGATAGTAAAGAAAGGATGGTGAAACTATTACTGATCAGGAGATTAATGTACTGTGTTTAACAGAAACATGAACTAAACCGAATGAGCATGTAGCATTAAATGAAGCTAGTCCTCCCAGTCACAGTTATATACTCCTGGCAGCGAATGAGTAGGCATCATAGCTATTTGTAATGATATTCTAGGCTATTCTGTTGCTGTTTAAGTTTGTTATACTAATACTAGATGTAGAATGTAGCCACAAAAATGCGTACATCCATTCAATTCCACTAATTATCATTTATAGACCCATAGGGCTGTATTGTGAATTTCTTTGTGAATTTGCAGAACTCAAACCTGGAAGTTTCTGCAGACAAAGCATTCATTGTTGGAGAATTTAATATTCGTTTTGATAATCTGCAAGACCAGCTGAGAACAGCCTTTGTGTCCATGCTTCAGGGGATAATCAGAACACAATAGGACCTACTCATAATGGTCTTCATTTAATACTAACTTTCCAATTAAATATAGAAAATATAATATTACTTCCATAGTATGAAGCTGTCTCAGATTATTACCTCATGTCATATATTATGTGTCTTCATTTTAATATATGTACCTCGCCACGCTACTGCATCAACTGTACATTCAGGTCAGCTACTGCACATAGTTTTATCAGTAATCTCCCAGAGTAATCAAGTTTGAATGTGTCACCATTGTACCCCATGGAAGCTGATAAAGTGATTGAATGCATGGAACTTATTAAAAACTATAGCAACGTTAACTAGGAATAAGACCACCTGAGAAGCATGCACACCATCTATATTTAGTAGCAAACATATTTTCAATGACAAAATTAAAACTATCAGGCAAAAATGCAGTCTATTAATTTAAAGTTAGTCAATTTGATAACTAAAAATGCAGATGACAATATAATCACATCAGGTCAAAGCTTTACTCCCCTCCTACTATTGGTCTCTGATCAGGGTTGTGTCTTCTTGCTTGTGTTGCTTGACCTTAGAGCATCTTTTGACACCATTGATAATAATATTCTCCTTCATAGACTAGAAAATGCAGTTACGAGTTAGGGGAAGCCTCTCCTGGCTCAATTATTATTTGACAATCACTATCAGTTTGTACATGTAAATGGTGACTATTCTAGGCATACTAAGGTACAGTATTGTCTTCCTCAAGGTTCTGTTTTAGGCCCACTGTGTTTTTCTCTATATGTTCTACAAAACCTCTAGGTGAAATTATTCATAAAGGTGGTATCAGTTTCACTGATATATTGATGACACACATTTGCATGTTTCAACACCAGCTTAATAAAGTTGAGTAATGTGTTTTACTTAATTCTGACAAGACAGAAGTACTTGTATTAGGAATGCAGGCAGTTAGAAGTAAGCTTTCTGATTATATAGTAATTTTGGGTGGCATTTCAATTACATCACGTGTGGCCTTGGAGAGACTCCAGTCTCTCATTTGAACCTTATATAGTTAATACTACTAGCAGTAGTGTAGCACATATAAAAACATTTTGATGTCATCATGTATCATGCATCATGTTTCACACGGAGTAAATTTTTTCTTCCTTTACTTGGTATTCAGCCATGTATTTTGCACTTTTATACAACAGTTAGTTTCAACCACCTAATTTGTAAGGACGTAAATGTAATGATCCCACACTGGTTGGAGTCAAGAGCAGATACCAACGTTGATCCACGCTGAGGAGTGCTGAATGGGCCTCTTTTATACTCCTAATCTTTTATACAATCCTAACCTGACCTGGCTTGTGGGGATGTCTGATGTGGTAGTCCTGGGTTAGCTTAGGGTCGAGGATGTTATCAGCAGTGACCCAGGAGTTCTCTTCTGGGCCTTAACCTTCCCATGATACTGGATACTGGAGCCCTCCCACTCGTCTCCTGGAGTCGAGGATCTCCTTTACTGTGAAAGTATCCCCCTGATATGAGGGTCTGGTCTCAGGAGGTGGCATTGTGGCCTCCTCCTGGTTCAGGTGGCTGGTCTGGGCTGGCTTGAGAGCACTTAAATTAAAAGTGGGATGGATTCTGCTGTGGGGCGGCATCTGGACCCTGTAAAAGACATCATTAATTTTCTTAAGAATTGGGAAAGGATAAATGTACCTGGGACTTAGTTTGCCGATGCTCGTGGGGGGCTGGAAGGCCTTAGATGAGACCCACTCTCGGTCACCTGGTTGATAGGGTGTGTTGCCCCGTTTCCTGTCCACAAACTTCTTCATCTGGGCAATGGCTTTTTGAAAGCTGCTGATGGACTTGGGCCCAGACCCTCTCACTCTTCTTAAACCAGGAGTTGACAGTGGGGCTCTCTGTGGGCAAAAACATTGACTTTGATGTCAGAGTTTAGGCTCTCCACCTGGGTGGGCCGAACTGGGCAGAAATCAAGATTGAGGCACTTGGAGAAGCAAAACATGGACCATCTGTGGATTTTCTCTTCTTTCCATGAGACGGACCGGTCATGGAGGCGGATCCAGTCTATACCTAACATAACAGGGTGCTTGGGTGAGTCGATTAACATCAAGGAGATCTCCTCGTGGAGCATACCGATCCTCAGCGTAATGGGGACTGTCTGGTCGCTGACAGTCCTGTTCCCAATAGGAGCGCCATCCACTGCCTTAATCTGGAAGGAAGACTTTGTCTTTACTATGGGGATGCCATGTGTCTCTGTGGGGACCCGGTCGATGAAGCTGGCAGCGGCTTCGGAGTCCACGAGGGCTGTAACAAAACAAAACAGGTTTGGGCAGATGATCAGCATGGGCAAGGTGAACTCATTAGGCACTTGGGAAACAGTGCTACTCACCGAGTGCAATGGGGAGTGGTTTGTGGGACCACCCTTGGTGCGAGTAGCAGTAGGAGGCCTGGTTCGACAGTTAGCTATGGCATGACCGCTCTCCCCACAGTAGAAGCAGAGATTGAGTGCGGCCCTTCTCCTTCTCTCCTGGGCTGACAGGCAAAGGGGTCCTAGGACCATGGCTCTCTGGCATGATGCTGGTGGGCTGGTTACGTAGCAGGTTGTCCAGGGCTATGGCTGTAGTGATCTAGGGGCTAGTATCTAGTATCTAGGGACATGTCAACATATCAATAATCATGGCTACCTTCTGCTGGTCAGTGAACTCACCATGGAGTGTAAAAAACAAGTCGCACTGGAGGAGGAACCCTTTACACCCCTCAGGACTACCTCCATAGTGCTCTGGGAGGGGACCGACAATGCGGGTTGCTAGTGTGGGGATGGCTTCAAGGTGCTGCCAGGTTGCCTCCCAGTAGCATATGGTGACCACCTCCTCCAGCCGTGTCTGCTGACTCCATGGTGGTGGATCAACCTCTAATGATCCCACATCGGTTGGAGTCAAGAGCAGAGTTTATTGTATGCAGGACTGAACAAACCAAACACAGAGGTTGGCACAAAAAATGGGAAGAACTGGGAGTAAACAAAACACAAAGTTTCAGTCCAACACTCAGAAGATATCCAAAACAGTGAGGAGGGTGAGGGCAGGCAGACACTACGCTCTGGCACGGGGAACTGGGGATAAACAAAGAGAAAAACCGCTAAGGGTGCAGGCAAGATAACTAACGTGAATATAAACAAACGTGAAACTAGAGGCAAGCTACTTAGCTGAGATTCAAAAAGTGAAGAGATTCGTCACAAATTCGTCAACGAATGTTGAACCGTGCTGAGGAGTGCTGAATGGGCCTCTTTTATACTCCTCAGTGTGGCTTAATGAGCTAATCAAGATGGCCACCAGCAGGTGCGCTCGATTTGCAGGACCCTATGGGAGGCTTGCCTGTAGTTCTCCCACAGGGTGTTTCTGGCACCCTCTGGCGGTCATGAACATGACACAAAAGGCATTCCAAGAGTGCTGATATAGAGTATACACATACACATGATACACATATCATGTTGCTTTACAGGCATGTTAAGGCATTCATTAATTTTTCCAGAAATATCTAATATACTGTATATCTATACACACACTGTGTAGGTCCCTGGGACATACTGTATCCTAACATTACAATATGTTACACATCCTGCAAGGATTGAAGATTATAGATGACTAAAATTATAGTCATCTACAATCTTCAATCCTTGCAGGATGTGTAACATATTACACATTAGGTAGAATCTTATATATAGCCCATGTCATGCACTTTTTAGACAGCTCTTTTTAACCATCACTATAAATTAGCTTCAAAGAGCTTTTAATGGGAGACTATGTAAAAAATATATATTTTATTGTGCTTGGTTCTCTGTTCACTCCTAAATAATATAATACATATTTTCTTCTAGTTGTATGTTTATTTCTCAATAAATAGAAGAAAGAATCTCACCTGTGAAGCAAATGTCCAATATAAAACGGTGTTATTGTTACTGCCACGGGTGGCACAACCAGTTATTATGTTTGGGGGGGATTACATTTTCACATAAGTGATATAGATTTTGAATAAATCTTAAAAACAAGCTGGATTTTGTGTTGACTAGTAACAAATTAGCAAAAATAGAAGAAACAATTATTTTTTCATAGCACTGTATATTGAATATATAGTGTATACCATTATAGCCTAAGCAATGTAAATATGCAATAGTTTCATACTGTGTGAAAGGACTATAACATTTGCAGCACAGGAAAAGACAAACACTATCTTATAGTACATCAGCTAGCTCTCCATCTTTTATTGCATTCTTGCAGATGTGTCTCTGTTAAAACAGTCTCTGTTTTTTATACAAGTGGCAACTGTGACATTATTATGACATTATGTCTAAATTTCTACAATATCCCTCATACCAACCTAACCCTCATAAAGCCCAGAAGCTGGTGTTTGCTTTTTAATTGACTAACATTTGCATTTGATTTTTAACAAGTTGTCTTATAAAGGCAAGGGTGAGGAGAAGCTCTGAGCCATAAACATAATAGAGAAACACACCTTATTTTTATTGAGGGGCATAAACAGTAGTTTATGACATACTTTACTGTCACATTGCATAACAAGTTATTAGAAACCATAGATAGACCAAAGCATAGTGCTCAAAATGATAAACACTAAACAATCTTACATATTAAATGAAAGTTTTTATCATCACATAGCAGCTAGATGCCTGTTTAACTGTAGAGTAAATTCCATGGATGCTTCCAGCGGTGAAGAAAGGATGCCATTTGAAGATCTGGTGCACCCAAAAAGTCACAAAAGCAGTTCTTGCTTGATGTGCTTGTCTGCGTTATGTGTACATGCGTAGCAGGCTAGTTCAATAAAGAGTTTATCTCTCTGATGCCTTTTCCTCTTGCCACTGTAATCAGAGGATATGTATAACATGAAATGTATTAAAGTTTCTGTCAACACTGGAATGCTCTGTCCAAGTTGAGATGAGACTCATCTGACAGTGCAGTTGAGGACACATGCTGCAATGCTATAACAAAGTAATTTTTAACTGTAATAAAACATTTTAAATTATGGCTGTGTAGTATACACTTTATCTTTAATCACTGGAATTTACAGTGGGCCGTCCTCATTTGAAGAAATTATTTTAAATGTCACTGCAATCCAAGAATACTTATTGTTCATGTTGCGTCTGTATTGATTGGGAATGATGCTCAAAACATCAAAACATGGGTTATTGCATTTTGTATAAATGTAACTGGTATTTCTTTGCAATTAAATTCTAGTTGTCTTACTAAAAGCACTTGTAAAAAACAGCAGTATTAGCATCTTTAATTGTGTCGAACTATTTTCTGCAACCAGTTGTGTTTCTGTTTTGTGATTTTCTGTTATGTGTGATGTGTTCAGATGCTGAATTTAGTTGATAGATAATGTTAGGCATGACTTGCCTATAGATTGGCAAAGTTAATGAAATGTGTGGTGTGTGTGTGTGTATGTGTGTGTGTACATGTGTGTATGTAGTACCAACTGGCATTTTTTTACGATAGTAATGTCTTTTGTGAACTGAAGTGAATTAAGGCATGGCAACTGGTATAAATCTAGTGAAACTGTCCATGGCAATTAGTCCTAGCAATCATAGGAAGTCTGCTTATGTTGGTTGCAAAGCCAAATTCATGTTTTCTAAGCTGTCCATATGAGGCCATCCTCAGCAGCAGCATGTGATTTTCTCCAAACAGAAGCAGAGAGGAATTCACAATCCCTGGTATGTTGTGGTGCCTCAGGCATACCATATGTAGCTCGACAAGGTGGGGATAAGGTAAAAGACCAAACCTCTTTGGTCTTTTACCTCTTTAGTCATAGACTTTCAACTCGTTGGCCACTTTCTGGAATCACATAATTTCTTTTGAGTGACTGCTGCCATTTCAGTTTTCGTTTAAAACCCTTGCCCATCCTATTTTGCCCAGGCCGACCTCACCCCCTACTGAACATAATCCAACTATTTAAATATTAAGCTCATTATTTAAGTGAGCTTAAGACATTAATACATAGTACAGTAATATATTGGCTAATTATTGAAGCCTGAAAGCATTTATTCTTGAATTCACCATCACTCTTTTAATCACTATTTAAAGAACTACTTGTTTTTTAATTATTTAGTTATTGAGATATGGATTATATTCAGTTCAAATTGGCCAATTACCATAAGAACTCAATAATAAATATAACCTTTGCAGTGGTGGCTTGTGTTTTAGCAGACTTTATGAACCACCACTTTAAATACTATTTCACACAGAGACACACATACACACACACACATTAGGTACTTATTGGCTTTTCTTTGTCAGGCCTTCACTTATGCACTGTGTCATGTCTATCCTTCAACTCACTATATGATTTTATTACCTTTTGTATGTGATTGCTGATGTGTGATAGTGTCCAAAGGTGTTCAGGCAAAAGATAATAGTTTACAGTAGTTAATTGGTGATCAAACACTCGGATGCCACAAAAAGTTCCTGCTACCTGTGTTATATTTCTTAGTTCTTAAATGTACTGGACTTTTAATGTATACAGTTCTGTGATGATATAGAACTGCCCAGACTATATACACTGTGACCCACAGTTACCATCATCGAAGGCAAAAGTGCTGCAGTGAAAGTTATAGTATGTCTTAATATGTCTGAAAAACACAATTGCTGCTCATCTAGATTCCACAACCCCAACCATAAAACCATTCAATAGGATAAGATCTACAAAACCAGTCCTAGTGGACTACTTTTCCCCCTGTAATCTGGTGTAATTTGCTTTCCCCTGTTCTGAATGACCTTAGTGCTATCAGTGTTGTATGAGATCAGATATGTCACCAGACATCTTCCAGGGCAGTAGGATTTATGAAGGGCAAACACATATCTCCCACTGTGAATAGCTAATAAAAAAGGTGCTGTCGGTGCTTTTTTGTCTTATTTATTTACTCCACTTGTATGTTGAGGACTACAGAGTATATGAAACATTAAAAATGATGGCAATGATGGCAAGGTGCTTAGGTTATTCAGAATGAGAAACTGAAAATAGTTTCATTCCTTTTGCGTTGAGTAAATAATGGGTGGATAACAGATTTTCTTTTGTGCTTCTGAAAAAGCTCAAGACAAATAAGATTTTATTTTCTTGTGACAGGACCAGTGTCAAAGTTATAAACATTAGGAAAAAAACAAAGTGGCAAAGATTTGAGGAATCCCAGGATGCAATAGCCTAGACATTATCTCATTGTTTTCCTACATCTAAAAATATAGTTGCCAGTCCTATCCAAATAGGGATGAACTATTGAGTCTTATATACTTGGATCATGGGTAAGAGGTAATAATGCAGGATCTTACAGCCAATTATG
This sequence comes from Doras micropoeus, assembly GCA_028566355.1. Taxonomy (NCBI): domain Eukaryota; kingdom Metazoa; phylum Chordata; class Actinopteri; order Siluriformes; family Doradidae; genus Doras; species Doras micropoeus. The sequence continues at coordinate 9,959,340 of JAOUQY010000028.1, forward strand.
AATAGCTTGTCTTTGAATCTCAATGTGAAAATTCAGGATGTTTAACAATTATAGAGTGTTAAGGACAGAGATCACCCCCACACTCTTTCTTTTCAACCTTCTTTCATTCTTCCTGTCAAATATTTATAGCAGATGGGAGATAAGATAGCTGTGGCCAGGACCTTGCAGTGCCAGCTGCTGCAGACCTTTGCTCGTAATAAAGTAAGAGATACATTCCAAGCAGGGAGGAGCCTTTTATTTAGAGCTTATCCTTGGCTCACAGGAGATACAGTTTAAGCCCTTAGCACACAGCTACACTCTTAAAACTGAGGGCCTCACAGCACAGCTTGATAAAGTGACAGAGATGAGTACCTCACAGAACTGTGAAATGCAGATGTTTCAGCCCTGCCACTATTTTGATTTTGGGTTGTGTTTTTGCAACTGATCAGTGCTTTTCTTTATGGTCCTACATTTCTGAAGGAGATCTGGTCAAATAAACAGATATTAACATAAAGGACATAAAAGAAACTACACATGAGGAATGTCTAGGAAATGAGATGGTTATGACTTAAAGAGTGCTTCATCAATTATTAATGTTAAAATGCAGCAGTACAGAATGCATCAATATCCAATAATGATTATCTATTATCCACCCTAACACTTTCATCTCTCACCAAGCTCATATCTTTCTTTCTTTACATACAAAATTCTATTCTAACCCATTTTACCCCTTTTGTTGCTCAGAGGATTTAATAGTCGTTCAACTACCTGTTTTCCCTTTGCAGTCTCTCCAATGTGCCTAGCATGTAGGGTGGAGTAGATTATTACTCTGCTAAAGAGTGGACTTAGGGAAATAAAATGCAGCTTATCACTAATAGCAGTGATTCTCCAGACGAGCTGATCATTCAGATAAGACTGATAAGATAACAGCAGCATCCATATCACAGCTCCCATCAAACCCTTGCACATGCACTCAGCACTTCTGGCGTCACAATGGCTCACTATAGCTAATGCTTGTATGCACACCTCTGCATGGATGTGCTCGCACTGATTGAGCAGCCTGACTGTCTCTGTTGGCAATAAAGGGTATCTGTGCAGCAGACAGACATGTTGGATTAAGTTATCTCACAGAGTGACACCATCATCACAAATGCAGGAGACATTGGCATTTAGACTTAAAGCTGGATTGGAGATGTGTTGGTGAGAGACAAACAAAATATATCCTTTCTAGTCCCATCATCTCTCTAATGATGGGTATTATCATGTCACCTTAATTGTTTGGGACAAAGGTTTGTTTTATAGGCTGTAGTTTCTGCTAGCTGCTGGCTGGAAAGAGAAGTTGGATTATAAAAGTGTTATAGTGGCTTTATCGGGGGCCACAAAGCTACCAGCTTCCTCTGTATCAACAGTATCAACCATGATAAGATCAGGGAGGGACCAGAGCAAAGGGTACTTCTAACACAGGTTACTTGTCCAGTTCTGTATTCCTTACACGTGTTCCTTACACATACAATAAAATATTTTGCAATTGCTGATGTGAATATTGATTTGAAATTACTTGAAAATGTATACAATAAAATAATTTTACAGCATTTCTCACACACTGCATGTTATACACTGCCACAAACCACCCACATACACAGATGCTAAGATGCATATGGAATGTTTGTCCTCTTTGTCCTCTGTACTGTGGCAGTTAAACACTGAAATATGACAATATTTTGCTATTACTTATATGAATGTACAGAATAAAATAATTTTACAGCATTTTGGACCAATATCTTATCCTCATTGACTCAGTGGAAATGCAGGAATACATCACTAATAATAGTTAATACTACTCTATTGAGGATGTTGTAGGGGAGAAAGGAGCATGGGATTTAACTCTTACCAGGGTAACAAGGAATTATTGGCCCCTGATTGAAAAGTGGCACACGTTTCTTTATATTCATATTGTTATTGCACTATACTTGCTCATTCACTTCATTAATACTGTGGTGGCCCGCCACGGAGGCTGGAGTTGGGACAGAGGCATGTCTACCACTGGGTCACATCACCTTTTCTTTTTAAGTATACATTTTAATTGTGTGGGAATTGAAGATACTAATTGTTACAGTTTTACAAGTGGAATTTTTGCCCATTTTTGTTGCATACAAGACTCACCGTTGTCTGATTCTCCTCTTCATGATTCGCAATAACTTTTCAGTAGGAAACAGAACAGGACTGTAGACAAGGCCAGTCAAGCCATGCATTTGTAACTCATGCAGAATGAGGTCTGGCATTGTCCTGCTAAAAAAGACATGGAATTCCTGGGAAAAGACATCATCTTGACAGAAGCGCACATATCTCTCCAAAATACCATTATAAGCCTCCGCATCAAACATACCTCCACATATATGCAGATAACTCATGCCGTGGGCACTGATGCACATCCATGCCATTATAGATGCTGGGTTTTTTTTCATTGGTAACAGTAGAGAGTAAAAGATCTCATTTCTTCATAATCTTGCTCTGAGAAACATTGTATTTGAACTGACAACTCTCTCATGAAGTTTGGCACAAACTGATTGTGGGGGGGTGAACTTCACCTATTTGTGGAACTTTCCAGAAGCGTTATAACCTTTTCAGCCTCTTATTTAGCCTCTGTCCCAACCTCTTTTAATTGTTTTGCATTCATTCAAAATACAGTTCAGTTTGTCAGTGAAAACATTGAAAATGTTTTGTTTGTGTTTTTATCAGTTAAATAAAAGTTCAAGCAATTTAACAAATTACAGTTTTTAATTTTTATTGCATTTTTGAAAGTGTCCCAACTTTTCTGGAAATGTAGTTTGTACATGACAGGGCCAAATGCATGATACCCAATCAATTTTCAATCAGTCTTGAGTATTTACTTATAATTATGTAAATGTGGAACTATTGGTTGACTAGCTAACAAGCTAAAAGACATTTTCTCCTGTTACACTAACTTTTTGGCATCAGTCCTTTGATATAAACTACCTTAGCTAGTTTAATTTCTTTGAAGAATTATGTTTTTCCACAATGATTTCAGTGGTGAATAATCTTTTTTAAATATTTTCTATTAACTTAATCTTGTTTTTTCTTGCTACCTGATCCCTGTGTCCCCTACCTGTTATTGGCTACCTGATCTGTGCCCCCATCTGACACCATGCAGGTGAACATGTTTATTATGCTTACGACACTGCCTGATCTGTACTGGTCATGTGTGTCATTTCAGAACATTATAGCACACTTTGTGCAACAAAGACTTAATCAATTACAACAGTAAAGTCTCTTTTAGTAAAACTCTGAATAAAAATGTAGAAACAGATTTATTTGTAAATTGATTATCTTGGTTATATATAATGTAAATGTAACAATTAAACAAGTGGGAGACAGATTCTGGGACTCAACGGAATATGGGGGGATTTATTTAACAGAAAAAAACAATGGGTCCAATAAAATCACTTGCCATTCAGTTTCAGCTCTCTGGTCTTGTTTTTTTCTCTCTCTCTGCCTCACTCCCCTCCTTCTTAAGCCTTGGGTTCCCTGCATACACTCACACACACACCCACTCAAAGGAGACAAATTAGGCTAATTAATAATGAACAGGTGTCGGCGCTTACTTCTTTTTGCCTCCTTTGTCTCCCTGCCACAGTAAACTTATGCTGAAAGACTGCACAGCAAGCTACTTAAGCTAGATCACTTGTGTTTCTAAGCAGGAAAATTCTCAGTGATAGCTGTTTATTTTTGGCATTTGCTATGCTGATGATGATTTGCTGTCTATCCAAGACCACTGATTGGGATTGATAAACTTGAAAACTGAAACTGATAGCAAGACTCTGCCCACCACCTGTAGGGTCATCACAAACAATCACACAAGCCATGGACACTGGTCTAAACAATATTTGGTGCAGTGATGCTACATATGATTAAACATACAACCCCTGGAAAAAATTATGGAGGATGTTCTTCCAATTTTGTAGAAGAAATAAATCACACAGACATGCCACAAAACAAATCTTTTTTCAAAATTCCAACCTTCTGGCATGAAGAAACAAGTAAAAAAGTGAAAGAAATATAATTATTGTAATCAGTAACAATTGCTTTTTTAAATCACATAGAGGAAAAAAAAGGAATCATTCAATTCTGAGGAAAATATTATGGAATGAGAAAAACACTGCACCATTAGTACTTTGTTGCACCACCTCTGGCTTTTATAACAGCTTGAAGTCTCTGAGGCATGGACTTAACTAATGATAAACAGTCTTCTTCATCAGTCTGGCTCCATCTGTCTCTATCAGATCAGCTTTGCAGGTTGAATCCTTGTCATTGACCATTTTCTTCAAATTCCATCAGAGATGTTCAACTGGATTGAGATCCAGACTATTTGCAGGCCATGTCATGCCATTGACATTATATGTCTTTCTTGAAGGAAAGTTATCATGTCCTTTGCCCTATGGCAAGATGCATTATCATCTTGAAAAATGAAGCCATCATCACCAAACATCCTTTCAACTGATGGAATAAGAAAAGCATCCAAACTTTCAATGTAGACTTTGGCATTTATTGAAGATGTAATGACTGTCATCTCCCCCGTGCCTTTACCTGACATGCAGGCCCATATCATCACTGACTGTGGAAATTTACATGTTTTCTTCAGGCAGTCTTCATAATCTTCATAAATTTCATTGGACCGGCACCAAACAAAAGTTCCAGCATCATCACCTTACCCAATCCAGATTTGCAATTTATCACTGAAGATCACTTTCATCCAGTCACCTACAGTCCATGATTGCTTTTCTTTAGCCCATTGTAACCTCGTTCTTTGCTGTGTAGGTGTTAATGACGGCTTTTGTTAGGACCTTCTGTACATAAATCCCATTTCTTTTAGGCAATTTCTTACAGTCATTGACTCCAGTTTCCACCCACTTGTTTTCTATCTTCACACTTTGATGTCTTCCTTGGTCTACCAGTATGCTTCCCTTTTACAACCTTCCCATTTTGTTTGTACTTGGTCCAGATTTTAGACACAGCTGATTGGGAACAACCAACATCTTTTGCAACATTTTGTGATGATTTAACTTCTTTTATAACTCTCTTTGTTTCAACTGACATCTCTCATGTTGGAGCCATGATTCATGTGAATCTTCTTTGTGCAGCTCTCCAAGGTGTGAGAACTCATTTTTAAACACTAATGACCCTGCTTCTCACACCTAAAGTTCCACACAACTGAAATGGTCAGCAGTGGAGGGTGCAGGTCATAATTCTTAGCAGAATTATAATTTTAAAATTTTTTAAATTGGTTCTTTTAAAATTATTCCCCATTACCCATTTTTACCCAGTTCCCACACACCCACCAGCTCTCCCCTTTCTGTCTCCCAGCTGTCCAACTCCTTCCTAGGTTGGACAGCTACCAACCCAGGAAGGAGAAAGCTATCACATGCATCCTACAATACACTTGAAGCTGTCTACTGCATCCTTTTAAACTGATGCACGTTACATCATAGGGCTGCGGAAAACAGCATTTCCAATTTTGCTCTGTTGGACTCCCAGCCACAGATGGCTATGGCCTTTTTGGGATTTGAACAAGGACAAATGCATTTCTGTTACAATACTTAGGAGCTCAAGCTATCTTAAAAAAAAAGCTTTTCAATTGAATTGTGTTGTACAAGTAACTTTTAATTTAAAACACAGGTTATAAATGCATTTGGTGGGCCAGATTAGAATGTCTTATTGGGCCATTCCCAGCCTGCAAGCCCTATGGCTGTTGTAGGTAAACAAAGATTGCACACAATCATAATTCAGCTAATGCAAGTACAGGATTAAAGAATTACAATAATATGTATTATAGCTTCTGTTGAAGATATCAGACTGGTCATATTGTACTAAACATGAGAATGTTTCAGGTCACCAGAACAGATCTAGCTGTGGATGTGGATATGTCACAACATTTCCACACACAAAAGATCCAGCACTTCCAGTGTTCCCTTGAGTTGAGTTGAAATCTGCAGACTGAAATAAACATTATATAATTCCCAACTGATCATTTCTGTCTTTACACTGGCAGATTTGCTGCAATGCATGTCCTAAACGTGTGCCCTGTTGCTAACCCATAAAAATTACAGTGTGGATCAGCTTATGTACAACATGTGATGCTAAAACTCAGGGGTTAAATTAGACCAGGGCTGACTGGGGCTCAGCCACAACAGTCTTTTTCATTTCATCAGGGGACACTCAACCTCACCACATACATTTTCAACAATGTACTAGTGCATCTCATAACATTTGAATATAGTGGAAAAAGTTAATTTTTTTCATAGCTTAATTTGAAAAAGGTAAACTGTCATATTCATTGCGCATCTAGAGACAAATTTCAAGCATTTCTTTTTCATTTTGATTGTTATGGCTTGTGGCTCATGAAAAGCAGAAATCCAGTATCTCAAATTTCTTTTGTGAACAGAAAGCCTTTTCAGCAATGACCTCCTGTGGCCTTATGGAGGGTGTTGATGATCGTCTTCTCAACAACTGTCAAGTCAGCAGTCTTCCCCAGCTGTGAAAAAAATGCCTTAAACTAAGAATGAAAAAATGGAAGTGTTAATAGTTTATTTCATCAATTAACAAAATGCAGTGAATGAACAGAAGAGAAATTTAAATCAAATCAATATTTGGTGTGACCACCCTT
>JAOUQY010000028.1:9966100-9980667 GCA_028566355.1 Doras micropoeus
CACTTCAAGGACTTCTTGTTCTTCTTGACACTGAAGGTAGTTCTTAATGACATTGGCTGTATGTTTGGGGTCATTGTCCTGCTGAAGTATAAATTTCTGACCGAATCTCCAACTACATTTGCAGAAATGCAGCCCCAAACTTGCAAAGAACCTCCACCATGCTTCACTGTTGACATTCATTATTGTACCGCTCTCCAGCCTTTTGGTGAACAACTACCTTCTGATACAGCAAAATATTTAAAATTTTGACTCATCAGTCCAGAGTACCGGCTGCCATTTTTCTGCACCCAGTTCCTATGTTTTCATGCATAGTTGAGTCACTTGGTCTTGTTTTCATGTTGAAGGTATGGCTTTTTGGCTGAACTCTTCCATGAAGACCACCTCTGGCCAGACTTCTCTGGACAGTAGATGGGTGTACCTGGGGCCCACTGGTTTCTGCCAGTTCTGAGCTGCTGGCGCTGCTGGACATCTTCCGATTTTGAAGGGCAATAAGCTTGATGTGTTTGTCATCTGATGCACTAAGTTTCCTTGTCCAACCACTGCATCTACAATCCTCAATGTTGCCCGTTTCTTTTTGCTTCTTCAAAAGAGCTTTAACAGTACATCTTGAAACCCCAGTCTGCTTTGAAATCTTTGTCTGGGAGAGCTTGTGTCTTGTTGCTGTGCTCAGTCTTGCCATGGTGTAGCCCTGTGACATGAAACTGTCTTCCACAGCCTCACCTTGGTAGCAGAGTTTGGCTGTTCCTCACCCAGTTATAAGCTCCTACACAGCTGTTTATGTTTCAGTTAATGACCGTGTTTCAACCTACATGTGAACTTGATGATCATTAGCACCTGTTTGGTATAATTGGTTGATCATAGACCTGACTATAATCCTACAAAATCCCTAAGTGCAAGTGTACTTATATGAATTGATGGTGGTTTGAATACAAAGGGTAGTAACACCAGATATTGATTTGATTTAGATTTTTCTTTTGTTCACTCACTTTGCATTTTGTAAATTGATGAAAATAAACAATTATTATTTATATGATTGAAAGCATTCTTAGTTTACAGCATTTTTCCCACACCTGCCTAAAACCTTTGCACAGTACTGTGTGTGTACAGGCACATCTCAGTCAGTCAGAAATTGCAACTGCACAACCAGCATGTGGACTATACACACAGGGACCTCTTTTGATGCACCAGCATCATCAAATTTGCAGATGATATTACAGTTATTGCACTGATCATTGGGGGTGATGAGACAGCATATAGGAGGGAGATGATTAATCTGGTGGGTGGTGCCAGAACAACAATCTTTCATTAAACACCAACAAAACCAAACCATTGTTGGAAAAGGAGGGAACAGCACACATCACTGCATGTAGGTCAGACAAACGTGAAGACAAATTCTTCAGTGTTCACAGCTGTGCAGATCTCATCTGGTCTCACAAGATGATGTCCAGGCAATGTCTGTACTTTCTGAAACATCTTGTTGGGCCACTGAGCAAGGCCTTAAAGCCTCAACTGCTCAGTTGTGTAAATGAGATAAATGTAAGTCAGTCTGGATAATGGTGTCTGCCATAAGGCCATAAATGTGAAAGTACAGGTCTTCAGTAAGTGTTCAGAACTGTGCTCCAGGAGAGCCCACAAAATGATCATGGATGGAAACCACTCTCAACACAACCTGTGTGAGCTCCTACTATCAGATAGACTCTACAAGACCGTGAAATTAAGAAACACACTGCTAACAGCCAATAATTAATCACAGTCCATCAGGCTTGTTAATGACACTTATGCATCCCCACTCTCACCTGCACATACAACTGATTCTGTCCAGTGAGGTGCTGTGCCAAGACACACATACACCCATACTGCTGCTATAGTGCACATCAACATACACATGTGAGCTTTTTTTTTTTTTACTTTTCACTGCATCTTTGCCCATAAGTACAAAGCATCTTGTTACTACCAGTCTATATTTATCTATGAACTTCACAATTGTGCTTGTAGTATATTTCATACACATCCTACAATTTCTAACTGATTTTTAACACTGGTACAGTATTGATGGTGAAGGGAAGGAACAAATAAATTGTACTGCTTTACCATACGCATGACAATAAACTCATGAAGCTTGAATGTTGACATAAACCTAAACTAACCCCTCCTCAGAAAGCCTAAGAAGTATAAAAATGAGACAAAATATGTCTGTGCTTAAATCATGTAAAACCTTTCCTACTTTTGACTTCCTATTTTTGATTATAAGAAGGCAACAACATTATTTGCTATTTTCTGGTATAATCATATTCATTGACACTTTATTTCTAGTCAGCATGGTGTTAACTTGGTGCTTACCATATCATATGTGAGTGAAACAAATGAGATAAGACACAGATCAGGATCTCTGGGCAGAAAGACATTTAAGCACTGCCATTTTGAACACTGAGCTGCACATTAGTCTCTATTCTTAAATAAAATTAAATCACAAATTTTGTCAAAATGATTAAACTATACTATAATTTTTAAATCTATATTAAACATTGGGTTTAAGATCAGTGCTGCAGCTTTGCTTCAGTGTACCACTCAACAATTTCAAAGATACCTTCAAAGATACATCACCGAACAAATCAAGTCAAGTTTTATTGTCATTTCAAACATATACAGTGTGTACAGTACATACTGAAACAAAACAATGTTCCTCCAGGACCTACAGGTGCTACAGAAAACAACACAGGACTACGATAGACTACACAGAACCAACTAATACAACGTAAAGTGCACATGTGCAAGAGAGTCAAGAGAGCACAGGACAAAACAGTGCAGACAGTGCAGAACAGTGCAAACAATACTAACAGTGCAGATCGTACAGTTGTTGTACAGATGTGGTGTTGTCTGGTACACAGTTCTATATGGAATGTATGGAGGTCATCAAGATTGAGTATAAAAAGAGCATCCACCAAAGGCTTAATCTTTGCAAGCAAGATGGCTGTGGTTCACCACTTTGTGCCAAACTTTGTGAGGGAATTGTCAATCAGTTCAAATACAATGTTTCTCAGCACAAGATTGCAAAGAATTTAGGTCTCTCACCATCTACAGTTCATAACATCATGAGAAGATTCAGAGAGCCAGGGAAAATCTTGGTGCATAAAGGCCAAGGGCAAAAACCACTGCTGACTATGTTTGACCATCGAGCCCTCAGGCGGTATTGTTTGAGAAACTTGTTGTGCTCCTGTGATTGACTTTGGGAGAACTTTGGAAAATGATTGTCACTTAACACAGACCCCTGCTGCATCAGGACATACAACCTGCAAAACTGTAATATGCAAAGAGGAAACCATATATTAATTTTGTGCAGAAATCCGGCAAGTTCTCTGGGCCCAAAGTCATCTGAGGTGACTTGGATTCTATGTGCCAAAGATGAAAAGGACCATCCAGACTGTTACCAATGAAAAGTGTAAAAACCTGCATCTGTGATGGCATGGGGGTGCATCAGTGCCCACAGCATGGATGAAATGCATATACTGTATGTGAAGGTACCATTGATTAGTATTGTTTATATAGTATAAACATATGCTGCCGTCTTTTCCCAGGAACTCTCTATTTCAGCAGTACAATGCCAGGCCTCATTCTGCATTGAGTTACAACAGCATGGCTTCTTACACATAGCATGCGTGTGCTTGACTGGCCTGCCTACAGTCCAGATCTGTCTCCTATTAAAAATGTATGGCACATCATGAAGAGGAGAATCAGACAGGTGACTCTGGACTGTTGAACAGCAAGAATGAGCAAAAATTCCACTTGCCAAACTGCAACAATTAGTATATTCAATTCCCAAAGGATTTAAAAGGATAATTAAAAAGAAAAGGTGATGTGACCCAGTGATAAACATGCCTCTGTCCCACCTTTTCTTGAGTGTGTTACAGCCATCAATTTCTAAATCTGTTTATAATTTAACAAATACAATTATCATTGAAAACACTGAAAATATTTTGTTTGTCCTTTTATCTGTTAAATAAAGGTTGAAGTGAATTAAATGATGGATTTCAGTGTTTATTACATTTTTAGACAGTGTCCCAACTTTTCTGAAAATGGGGTTTGTATGTTAATTTCATTGCATTTTCAAGTTGGTTCATGATCTGTTGTAGCCATAGCGACAGCCATGTCTATACATGTACAAGCATGTACTGGAGAAAGAAAATTGTGCCAGATATGTGAAAATAGTAACATTAATGGTATGTCTTGACACATGTGAGTTTAAGAAAAGTGTTTCATGACTGAAATACTCTTTGTACTATGAGTAAGCTCATGATTCAGAGCAGGCTAAAAGCAAATATATGAAAATATTTTCTCCTACCATAGATTTAGTTTTCTTGGAGTACACTAGCCCTGACCTTCTGGTTAGTTTGACTACAGGTGCAGTAGTAGTACAAATCGACCATCTGTTCAGTCCACACTGCACCTATTCCACACACACTACTGGCAAAGCAGCATGCTTTTTTCAAATGGAGAAAACTACTGGCCAAATGTACATCTATGACAACGTTGGGCACAGTAAAAGATGGCTCTGCTGTAATTCACATGCATTTGTTACATGAGTATCACTATCATTCAAACAATTTGCTATGGAATACTACATTGTCCAATCAAGACATTCTTGTACAAAATGATTTTAATTTCCCAGCATAAAAATAGTGTGATTGTGTGATTTTAGTGGATTTCTATGGAATCACTTAATCTATCTATTACTTACCTATGTGATGTCAGGAAAAATTAAATAGAGATGATGCATAAAACAAAGGGCTTTGCACAGGCTTATGCTTTACTTGCCTGTAACAGAAGGCATTTCTATCTTAAAGTTTGGTGGAAAAGAGTGCAACAGCACCACCATCTGTTGTAGAAAAGATATACAGAAAGGTATGAAACTAAGCCCAATCAGCCCTACCAAACCCAGTTCAGCAGACTGAAACAGCCAATCAGTGACAGTCATGTCAGATGATTACACCGAGTGAACTGCCCACTATAATATATAATATACACTACATGGCCAAATGTTTGTGTACACCTGACCATCACACCCATATGTGGGCCTTCCCAAAACCATTGCCACAAAGTTGAAAGCACACAATTGCATAAGATGTCTTTAGTGTTTAGTATGTCTTTAGTATGCTGTAGTATTACAGTTTTGCTTCACTGGTGCTCAAGTGCTGAGCTAAACAAGTTCCAGTATAACAGAGTCCAAGCAAGATCCATGAAGACATAGTTTGCAGGTTGGTACAAAAGAATTGAAGCAGTCTGCACAGAGCCCTGACCTCAACCCCATTTAACACTTTTGGGATGTATTGGAAAGTCAACTGCACCCCACGCCTTCATGCCAGACATCAGTGCCAGACATAATTAATGCTCTTGTGGCTGAATGTTTTCCTACAGCCATGCCAAAATCCAGTGGAAAGCCTACCCAGAAGAACTTAAGGCCATTGTGTGTGTGTTTGTGTGTGTGTGTGTGTGTGTGTGTGTGTATCCACGTTTGTATTGCTATATTTCATTATAGCAATTTCCATTGACATAATTATTACTGCAACTAATTAATGCTAACCCTAACCAAAACCCTAACTTTACATCAGCAATGAAAAGGCAACTTTTCGGCTCTTTTATTGTTTATTTTTGTTTAAAGCTACAACAAAAAAACCCAGTTTCCTTATGGGGACCAGCAAATTGTCCCCACAAGGTCAGAAATTTTATATATATAGGAATATATAAGATATAAAAACATGGTACACACACCCTGTCCACTTTAATAGGAACACTTGTACACCTGCTCATTCATGCAGTTATCTAATCAGCCAATCATTTGGCCGCAATCCAGTACATAAAATCATGCACATAGAGGTCATACACCAAACAGACATAACATTATGACCACCTCCTTTTCTCTCTACATTCATTATCCCTTTTCTCAGCTCCAATGAGCATACAGCTGCACTTTGTAGTTCTACAATTACAGACTATAGTCCACCCGTTTCTCTACATACTTTGTTAGTCCCCTTTATTCTGTTGTCCAGTGGTCAGGACCCCCACAGGACCACCATTGATCAAGTACTATTTGGGTAGTGGATCATTCTCAGCACTGGTGTGAGTGGATCAAACACAGCAGTGCTGCTGGAGTTTTTAAACACTGGTGAGTTTACCAGGCTGGGGGTCCATCATGCCATAAAATACACCATGCCTTTCCCATTTGATACTTTGGTCATTGTACCCTCCGAAGAAGTGCACTGGGTATAAGTAGGGTATGAGTTAACATCTGCATCCTATGTTTGGAGACATGGCTCCATTCATTTCATTTGTTTTGTAAGTTTTCACATTTCACCTGTTAATTATTGTCTTATATTTTTCCACATTCTGTTCTGCTTTCAGTTAATAAATCTCTGTAACCTCGTTATCTTTAAAGTACTCAACAGTTCCTATTGAAAGGTAATGTGTTACATGTGGGGCAGTGGTAGTCCAATAGGTTAGGATTCCAGGTTGTTGATCGGAAAGTCGGAGACCTGAACCCTGTTGAGGCTGCCACTGCCAAGCCTCCAAGCAAGGCCTCCGACCTGCCACCCAACCCAGCCACCAAGGGGTGCAATGCACACACTGCTCCAGCCCAAAATCTGGCCAGTGAGAGCATTTAAAAAAAACTGTCAATAAAAACTGTCTGAAATGGTAATGTCATACTCGAGTAAAAATAAAATAAAAACTTTTTGAAAAACTTATGAAGCTCTTTAATGTATAATTGAATGCTGATATTACAATTGTAGCACTAACTAAAAGTTTGGAATCAGTTAAAGTTTAAGTCAACCTAGTAAACTGGATTCAGATAATTAACAGTTATTATAAATCGGAGTCAGATCTTTAATTCAGTACTGGAGTCAGATATTTAAGACATAAAGTTAAAACACACATTTAACTTTCACCTGCACCTATTTTTGTCCTTGGTCATAAGAGCAGAGTGGATTAATGCAATACCATTTTACACTTAGTCGTACAGTAAATGCACTTCCACTCTAGAACACATTACATTTTCAAAACACTTGTAAGAGGATTATTCTCCAGCAACAACACACTCAGATTTTTAGTAAACAGTAATATGTGGTGATGACAGGAACAGTCAACACTGATTAAACTGCTTTAACAGCATTCAAGTACAGAACTCCAACAGACATACACATACACAAATAATTTCTATAAATTACTTCCTGAAAGGAGGATGGGGAATGTGTCACTACACCATTTAGCAAGTGGAAACTCTGTCTGTTTTCATGAAATGTTATAGATTAGTTTGGGGATATTTTTTTCCAACACATACTGAACATTATAATTCTAAGGCAGAGAATCCTTGACCACTATACACATTTGAATAAATACAGTCAACATCAGGTGAGTGGGTCTTGCTGTTAGGATAGAACTGTACTACATGATGGACCTTATTTAAATATGTATTTTGATGGAGCCATAGACATGAGAGTGCTGTCAATCCCTCTGAGCTACTGCAGTGACTCATTCAAGCTATGGTCACTAGGAAAACTGCGACTCATGTTGGACAGACTAGCCATTAGAGACTTCACTTTATGTGCGTAATAGTTCCTCAGGTTCACTGAAGGTACTTCCTTAATGTCCCCACTGAAGTCACAGCTCCTCATGGCTATCTCCAGCTGTTTCTGCCTCTTATAAAACAAAGAGAACTTGTTGAAAATGAGTGTGATGGGCAGGACCACCACCAAGATGCCAGCAAGGATGCAAGCTGAAGCAGTAAGTTTTCCTGCAATAGACACTGGCACGACATCTCCATAGCCCACTGTAGTCATGCTGACTGTTGCCCACCACCAGCAGGCTGGGATAGTAGTCAGCCCATCATTGTCCTCCTTCTCAATGGTATAGGCCATCACAGAGAAGAATGACACCCCCACTGCTAAATAGAGCAGTAGCAGACCCACTTCCCTGTAGCTGTTTTTCAATGTTGCTCCAAGTGATCTCAGTCCAGTGGAATGACGTGCCAGCTTCAGGATTCTGAAGATCCGCATCAGCCTCAGGACCTGTGCTACACGTCCCAAGTTCTCCAATGTGGGGCGGCTTTCAGCCACCAGGTCAATCAGTAGAGTGAGATAAAATGGTAGAATAGACACCAAGTCAATCACATTTAACGGATGTTCAAAGAAATGGAGTAGGTCTGGTGCAACAACAAACCTAACAACCAGTTCCAATGTGAACCAGCCTATTCCAAAATGTTCCACAATCTCAAACCGGGGGTCTTCCTGAAGCAGGCCTTCACTGTCCACTATGGCAAAATCACTCATGCTGTTCATGCACATGGTGGCTATGGAGCCCAGGACCACCAGAATAGAGAAAACACTAATGACCCGGCTAGACAGAGAGTAGCCAGGATTGTCCAACATCAGCCAAATCTTTCTCCGAATTCTCCCAAGTGGCTGCTTGTCAAACTTGGTGGCATCACTATAGAATATTAAAATTTCATCAAAAGAAGAAGTACTGCTGCCCTCATCGCTTTTGTCCTCCCACTGCTCCTGGTACGGCTCCATTTTCCTGCAGTGGTAGGTGCTGCTGCAACAGGAGTCAATGAAAAAGTCATTGATCCCCCAGTATTCAATTTCCTGGCTAAATGAGAAAATACAGAGTTCTTCCATAACATGCAAGCGGCCTGTGTTATAGAAATTCAAGACATAGGGGAAAAGTGCAGGATTTCTATCAAAGTAGAACTCCCTTTCAGTGTCATCGTAATCATCACACAGTTCCAGGATAGATTCCTTCGACTGACATCGCAGCAAACGGGCAAGTCGCGTCTCAGGGAAGCGAGACAGGATGCTGGAGAGCAATCTCCTCTTGAAGCCTCCTACATTTATGCGTATGGCACTATTCTCTGTATTAAACACACTTAAATCCTTGACAGTGTGTGCAGTCATGTCTTGAAGCTCGCCGTAAGACTCACGATTAAAATCCTTTGCACAAATCATGTAGCCTTTTGTGTAAACAGAAATTAAGAACAAAAATATCACTCAGTTTCTGGTAGGACAAATGGCACACATGTATTCAGAGAGTTGTGAAAGTCATTAAAGAGCTGAGCATTTCAGCTGTTTCACTACAAATAACTGGGTGGGTGTTTTGCACAATTAATGAGCGACTGAGCCTTTACAAATCCGTCCAACTGTAGAACACACGGCATCTTCTCAGTGTTTAAATGATCGATTCACTCACTGTGTGAAAGCTTCCTTGCTTCGACTGTAGAAAAGAGCGAAATAACTGAGTCATGAGTTGAGATTTGGTAGTGACAGATCGCCTCCCAGACCCTCCGCTTTACGCCCTCCAGACCAGTTGTTGTCTCTGCGGATTGGGAGAGACGGGTTTCCTTCCTGCAGCGCAGTCTCCAACCAGCAAGCCGTCTCCTTCTTTAACGCACGCAAAAGAAAACGATAATCCTCATGAATGTTAGATTTCCTATTCTTTGTCTGTGATGGAGGGAGTCACGGCAGATTGTTCGCGCATGTGTTGTTGTTCTGGAAGGGACAGATCCACTAAAACCGCTCTAGGGGTGCGCGAGCCACCGCTGGCTAATTCGCTATGGCGACAGCAACGAGAAAAATGTTTTTTTCACCCATACTATTGAATATTTTTCCTACACAACTACAGCGCGACTCTCTCTCTCTCTCTCTCTCTCTCTCTTTCTCGCTCTCTGTGTCTCTCTCTCTCTCTCTCTCTCTCTCTCTCTCTGTCTCTCTCTCTCTCTGTCTCATGGAGAAGGTGGGAGGGGTGGATGTGATCATTCTAATGAATTAAGAACTTGCTACTTTCTCTTCCCGTTGAGTCGTTATCATTTTTCAGCACCATCACTGGATGTGTGTAATCACTTTACATCTGCACATTACAGTTCATTCATGCAACACTGATTCAGTGTTGATGCAACAATAATTAAATGTTTTTGTTTTTTTTTTGCATGCAATAACGCAGCTAACCAAAACGTATAGTTGCTATTTGTTTGCTTGTATGTTGAAAAGTGCTCATTTGTGTACATTCAAATAGCGTCCAAAGAATCGTATATTATACACTCACCGTCCACTTTAATAGGAACACCTGTACACCTGATCATATATACAGTTATCCAGTCAACCAATGGCGTGGCAGCAGCACAGTGCAAATGCAGTCACAAGATTCAGTTAATGTTCACACCAACTATCAGAATAGGGGAAAAGCGTGATCTCTGCGACTTTAACTCATGGCATTGCTTTTTAGATGCTAACAACCAGGGGCGCTTGTGTATTAGGCTGATAGGGTGTCGCACCACCAAAGGGGGAAAGGGAGGGAATCACCAGAGCTAACAAAAACTCATCATGGTGACATCCCATGCGAACATCCTCTGGATGTCTTTTTGTAGGCTTACCAAAATGTTGACAGTCTTATGAGACACTCGTAGGACTGCCAGCAAACATCCAGAGGACTTTCAGGGAACATTTAAGTCCTTACCTAGCAAACAAAAAATCTCCCCACCACGTCTGGAAAAGGTCCTCCCGAAAGTCTGCTATTATGTTACGTGGATGTTACAAGGAAAAGTTTTCTAGACATCCTGCATTGTATAGTATAATGGCTCAGCACCAAAGTTGGACTGTTTTGCAGAGAATGCTGATTCAAGTCCTGCTATCATTCAGTCTTTAATTTCCCTCATGATGAATAAGTACCTACTACCACTACTACACTGAAATATATATATTGCAATTAGAAAACTGAAATATGTAATTTGTTAATTCACTTAAACCTTTATTTAACAGATAAAAAAGAAAAGATTTTCAGTGTTTTTAATGACAATCTTACTTGTATTTGTTAAAAATAAACGTAAAATGTACAAATTGATGCCTGCAACACACTCAAAAAAGTAGGGACAGAGGCAAAATAAGACAAGTAATACAAGGAAAACTGTTCTGGAAGGTTCCACAATTAGTTTAGTTTAACTGGTAACATGTGAGGACATCAAGACTGAGTATAAAAGGAGCATCCACCAGAGGCTTAATTTTTGCGAGTAAAGATGGGTCGTGGTTCAGCACTTTGTGCCAAACTTCATGAGAGTATTGTCAGTCAGTACAAATGCAATGTTTCTCAGCACAAGATTGCAAAGTATTTAGGTCTTTCACCATCTACAGTTCATAATATGAAAAGGTTCAGGGAGTCAAGAGAAATCTTGTTGCATGAAGGCCAAGGGCAGAAATCGCTGCTGAATGTGTGTGAGGATCGACCCCTCAGGCAGTATTTTGTTAGGTATTTTTGTCCTTCCTCTGAATATCATAGTCCAATCAGCCTCAGGTCATATTGTTCCTGAAAATTGCCCCAGATAGCTCTAATAGATTCTCCTATTAAAGTAATTTTTTGACCTGCAGGCAGAAAACGTATTTGCCCCCTTTCCAATTTCTTCTATTTTTGCATATTTGTCAGACTTCAACATTTCAGATCATCAAACTACTTTTAATATTAAAGTTAACCCAAGTAAGCACAAAATAATTAGCTACTAAATAAACAAATTAATCAAATTCAACTGACTCCTGGGTTTAATTTCATTAACCCTACCCAGTTATGATTACTGCCAGACCTGTTGAATCTAAACATTGCTTAAATAGAACCTGTCTGGCAATGTGAAGCAGGCTAGAAGATCTCACAAAGCAGCACACTAAAGAGATTCTAATACAGATGTGAAAAGTGAAAAGTAATTGAAATCTACCTGTCTGGAAAAGGTTACAAAGCCATTGCTGAGGCTCTGGGACTTCACCAAACCACAGTGATGGAAAAAACTTGGATAACATTTTTATATTCAGGGGTTTATGATCTATATGGAATACAAAAAAAGTTTTGTTGCCAGTCTCAATAGTTAGGTTAAAATCATTGCCAGATGTTTGAGGAGTGTGTTTAGGCTTACATGAATTGGACAATTTACATTAAAAGTACATGAATGTTCTAAGTAATTGTAAAAAAATGTTTATATGTAAAAATATTTTTTATTCCTGCAACATCCTGCATTGTATTGACCCAGGTTGTAAAAGCAGTTAGGCACACACAGGTTTTAGCACACAGTTTTTAGTGCACACAGGTTTTTGCTGAATGGTTTTTGGGACATTGCCATCAAAAAATAAAGTTTGTCCACTCAGCTGTCCTATCCTTTAAGGCTGGGAACTGATGTAGTGATGTCTTTTGGTCTGTACAGCCAACAGCAGGACATTTTTTGTGCATTTTCCATAACTCCAACTTAAGGTTGGACGATCTGCTTGCAACAAATAAACAAACAAAAATTGGCACCCTTGGTTTACAGAGGTGGAACTCAGTGTGGTCTTCTGTTGTTGTAGCCCATCCATCTCAAGGTTTGGATATGTGGCTTGCACATAGGTTATATTTTGTGCAGAATGTGTGTTTGTGTGGGTGTGTGTGTGGGTGTATATGTGTGGGTGAGTGAGTAAGCCTGCTTTGAAACTGGGACTGGGTTGAAGCGTTGGTTGTTGATGTTAGTTGAAAACTCATATTATTAAGCACTTATACAACAGTTAGATCCAACCAAGTGATTTGATTGGACAAGAGGCATTCTAAGTGCTGATATACAATATAACAGCACTGGGACTTACTCATACATTTATCATTCTGCTTTACAGGCATGTTCTATTAATCATCAGTTACATTAAGGATCATTATCTAGCTTAGATTGTAACAAACATTTCACTGTAAAGATGAGCATATTTCCACAAATATTTGAGTTCAATGTATTACATTTCATTTATTATTTATTATAATTATTATAATTTATTTCTGTGGTAACATGTAGATCTATACAAAGTAGCAAGCTAGTGGGCAGGAATATGTTTGTGTTGCTTGCCAACACTCTAGTCCCAGTCCAGTTGCAGAAGTGTTTGTGTTGGCAGTGCCAAAGAAATTATCAAATATTGCCCAAAATGCAATAGGAGGGGAAACTAAATTTTTGCTACTCCACTGTTGTACATAAAGTTACAGGTTATAAGGTACACAATTACTATCATTGTAACTACATTGTCCAACAGAGTATAAATTACAAAACCATAAGTAATTTTTTTTGTTTGTTTGTTAAACCAAAGGGTTATAACATTTCTGTTTACCATGTTTGGTGTTCAGGAGAAACCCAGCATAAACCCAGGAGAGCAGGGGAAATGGGTCTGCAGGAAGCACTGGAAAGTCAATATACATTCCAACACCATACAGGTGGGTGACAAAACTAAATCAAAATATGTTAGTTGTCACGAAGCACACACACACACACACACACACACACACACACACACAGACAGACACATACAATACATGCACATAAATAGCTGAGGAGGCGGATATGCAGGAGAACTGACAAAGTTTTCTTACAAAACAAACACCAGGGAAAATAGAGGCCAACAACAATAAGAGTGTACAGTAAATAGATGGAAAAATAAAATAAAATAAAGCAAAGAACCAAAAATATTCAATAGGAAGAAGGATCGCTGGCGTTGTGGCTCCCCACCTCAGACATGCCGAGGTAGAGTAGATTCGATCGCCAGACAACACCTGATGGAAGACAAACATTAGAGATGAAGTGGGAAGAGAGACTGTGATAGAGAGCAGAGGAGCCAGTGAAAGGTAAGGCTGATGAAATAGGTGGAAATGCAGTGAGAGTGCTGGGAGAAAGCAAAAAGATGACAATACGGGGAATAAACAGTGTGGAGAATAGAGGGAAACATGGACAGTGAGAGAACGAGCGAAAAAAGGATGAGTTGGGATGAGTGAAGAGCCTGGGAATGAAGAAGAATTTATAAGAAGAAGAATTTATAATATTATGATTCCTACTTTAAGTGCACTTTTACAGTTACAGTGAACTTAAATCATTCCTGCAACTTTTGGACTGAAATTGCAGAACAACAAAAAGAGCCAGCAGACAACAATAAGTAGCTTAGCAACAAGCTAACCAGCTAATGTATAAGGCTACCTTCTCAAAACAGGGAATGAACTAGTAGCTGACTAGTAGATGATGGTGAGGTGTGTAAATGTCAGTTACTTGTTGTTATATCTGGAGAGAGGTCACACATGGAGTGTCACACGTGTGTTAGTCTTAAGTGCCATGCTAATTGCTCTAATTGAAATTGGCCAAACAATGGCTTTAATTAAACTTCTATGCAATTCCGGACAACATTTTGTTGTCCATCTGAAGTAAGAAATTGGTGAAGTTATTAGTTGGCGCACCAAACAAACTAACCACTACTCTAGTCAGGCGCAAGGTTACACTAGTGTATTGTGAAGTGATTGAGTCAGTCCTGAAGGGTAAATTTTTGTTTCGCCCGAACGTTGTGTGTCCTTGCTTGAGTTACTTGACCTTAGTGCAGCTTTTGACACCATCAATCATACTATTCTCCTTCATAGATTAGAAAATATTGTTGGAGTTAAGGGAATGGCCCTCTCCTGGTTCAGTTCCTATTTGACTGACCATTATCAGTTTGTAGATGTTAATGGTGAGTTCTCTAAATATACTAAGGTCAGGTTTGGTGTACCACAGGGTTCTGTAT
>JAOUQY010000028.1:10034438-10045535 GCA_028566355.1 Doras micropoeus
AAAGTACTGTGCAAAAGACAACTCTGTTGTTTTTAGGTACAACTTTTATTATTATTTTTTTGTTCTTCATTGTTGAGTGACTAAGAAAATATTTTATAGGAATAAAAAGGAATACGTTACACAAAACAAGTTTGCATGTAAATCAACACGTTACATAACAGACCACTTTTCAGACAAAAAAACATAATGAAGGCTGCTGGGTTTTGCATGCAAAAATGGAGCTGTATATATATATATATTATTTTATTTTATTTTATTTTATTTTATTTTTTTTTATTTTTTTTTAATCAATTTACAAAATGCAAAGTGAGTGAACAAAATCAGTATTTGGTGTTACTGCCCTTTGCCTTCAAACCAGCATCAATTCTTATGAGTACACTTGCACAAAGTCAGGGATTGTGTAGGATTATAGTCAGGTGTATGATCAACCAAATACACCAAACAGGTGCTAATGATCATCAATTTCACATGTAGGTCGCAGGCATCAAATTCAAAATGAGTGAATATTTGCAAAACAATAAAGTTTATATCGTTTGAACATTAAATATCTTGTCTTTGTAGTGTATTTAATCGAATCTGGGTTGAAAAGGATTTGCAAATCATCGTATCTGTTTTTATTTGTTTTACACAACGTCCCAAATTCATTGGGATTGGGGTTGTATATGAGAACGTAACCAGAATCTCTTGTTAAAGATAGTTTACAATGCATTCTGAAAAGGTGCACAATATTGTAACATTTGTTTTGCGGGTATATTTGACGCAAAAATCCAGCCTGTACTGAATACTGTGACTCTATGCGCAGTACATACAGTAGCAGCGGGGTGGAGTTAAACCCAGCGCCGCCAGCAGAGGGCGTCCTTCAGCCTCTCTCTCTCTCATTGTCTACGTTCTCTCCCTGGTTTCTTGTTGATTCCGTAGTTTCGGTGATCTCCGTTTCATTATCCGGTGCATAAAAAAATATAGATCATATCATCTGTACTAGATCTGCTTTACTGAAACTCATTCGGTAATTCCCAGGACGTCCTTAATTAAGTACGGAGCGGTGACCGTATGTACTCTAATAGAAGCGCTTTAAACTGTTGTTGAAGTTGCAGAATGTGACGGAGGACAGGAATTTGGGTAAGTGGGATATTTGAACTCCTGAACACAACAAAACTAAGCGAGCCCGCCGGAGATCGATAGTAAACTAACGTATAGCGTGCATTCTGTATCTGGCTTTATGAAAACTACGACTACTTTTGAAATGGTCGACGTGAGACTTCCGTGCGGGACAAAGGAAACGTCCCGTCTGTCGAACTTCGATAAAAGAATCAACACTGAAACTCGACTCAGCTCCTTCTTGTAAACATGTATAGTTGTGTGTGTTTTGTGTAACTGTGACTGATAACTGTATCAGTTCAGTCTGGTGTAATTGTACACACTGTGTATACATCTGGCTTGTAGACAGCCGACTTCTAGGCGTGGACTGGAAGCGAACTTCCCGACATTCCTGCTTTAGCAGCATGTCTGAACAGTATCCTGATAAATACGGTCCATCACAAACTCTAACGAGTTGATTCCTGCCACATTTCCCATCCACAAAGTGAAATAATCAGCATGCATTTGGTTATATAAATGTCTGTTTCTGAAAATTTGCACCTAAAGTATTAAAAGTTAAAAGTACACGCTCTGACATGTGTTTAAATGGATTTACTGCATTCTGTAATTTTCCTGACTTTGTGTGGATTTCTCTTTCAGACTCCTCTTTGTGTTGGAATGTTTAACCTGGTGCATGAAGCTCCCTTGTGGTCACAAAGTCAAGGTGCTGCTTGTCTCTATGGATACGGCCAGACCTTTAGCCCCAAATCCAACCGGTAATCTTGACGTTGTGCCCAGGTCTAAGGACTGAACTGTTCTGGTTTTCTTCAACAGAGCTAAGCAGTGTGGAGTAGCTGTTCAGCATGTGGAGTTGCACCTGGCTCTGGCTGGGTGTGTGTGTTGGGCTACTGGACACATGCCTGACACACAGCTCGTTCACCTGTGAGCCGGTGCAGGTGCTGTGGTGTCACACCATGCCGTACAACATGACCTTCTTCCCTAACATGCTTGAGCACTACGACCAGGACATTGCTGCCAGCAAGATGAAGGTAGATACAAAGGCTTCATCTTAACACTAGCCAGTTGTTGTGTTTCCTCTGCTCTCAGTAACCCAGTGTTCGCTATTGAGTGACTGTAACAGCTGTCATTAGCCAGTCATTGGTCATCTACCAATTCTTGGTGTGACAGACACACTAAAGGGCTGACTGAGATTTAATTTGTCTAACCAGACCCAACAAACTTTGGTCAGATATTGGCAATAAGTGACACATAATCAGTGCTGCATGAGAGATGGGGGTGACAGCATCCAGATATCCCGGTATACCTTAACCCAGGTCTGCACCAGTTTACATTTACAGTTTAGGCATTTAGCAGGCGCCCTTATCCAGAGCGACTTACAAAAAGTGCTTTGAGGTCACCATCAACAAATATATTCTGATACTAGCTCAGATGCCTATTAAGAGTATAATCAGGTATGAAAAAGGGTTTTTTTGATGAACCCACTACACTCTCTGTCACAGAGAAAGGCTGTTTAACAGTTTATCCAATTAAACAGGTTTTCATCCCAGACCTAAAGACTGAGGCTGTATATCAGCGCAAACACTAATTAGAACACTGTTCAATAAATGGGGGCTTTGTAAAGTGCTGCCCTCTGCCAAAGCTGTCATTGTTCTAGGTACTGATAAAGAACCTGCATTTTGATCAAGAATCAGGTATGGTGGATCATAATAGACAGATATTTCATTCGGTTACTGTGGGGCGAGACCATTCAGTGCTTTATATATCATTAATGTTTTATATTAGTGTTTTGTATTTCAAATTAAATTTCATTCACCCTGGATAATGGCAATAAGGTTTTTCTGTTCAGTTAGACTAACCTCAGCTTGTTTATGTACCTATGGGAACATTCAGCCAGCATTACCAACATTACATTTCTTAGCTTAGCAATGTTTCTGAGATTTCAAAAGGCCATCCTAGTAATACTATCTACATGAGCTTCAGGTGAAATACTGGAGTCTATAATCACATCAAGGCAGACTTATTCAAACGGTAGGGCTTGGCCCCCTAGTGGGGCACAAAGGACATGCAGGCGGGTGCAGGTGAGATCAAAAACTCCAACAAAAAATGTGATATTTAATTACATTTAATGAACATCACTTTTTTTGATTATTGTGAATATGAATTAAAATCTATCAATATGTGTCCAACTTAACTATCATGCCTAACTATGTTTATAAACAATATCTCTGAAATATTTTGGCCAAAAATTGTTAGAACGGCACATTTGGGTTTCGTCTGAAAGAGGAAAAAAAAGATGTGAACTTTGACAAAAAAATATGAAATAGGCTTAAAACGAAGTGTAAAATCAAACACTTCACAAATAATGCAATTCTGTTTGCACAGTGAAACACATCTACTGCCAAACAATCTTTCCACATTTCCACATTGCCAGGAAATACCCTTATTACAGTTTCACTGAAAATTAATTAAAAAACATATTACTATTAGGGGATAATGATACTTTATACGCTACTTAACCAGCTGTCGCCTCCATGCATCTGTGCTTATAGTGCAGCTAATCATTTTTCTCATCAGAGCAGCAGGTATCCAATAAAATGTGATTAAACAAAAGAAAACTATAAATAAAAAAATAGTGATGGTGTAAGACAGCAGCAGGTATAAAACATGGAGTGCTAATAGGACTAAAGATAAAAACAGTGCAACAGTGGGATATGGTATAATGAATGTTATATAATATATGATACAATAGTAGTAGAATATTCAACAATATATACTATATACAGTAATACTAATACTACTACTAATAATAATGTGCTGTTAAACAGTAGTGTGTATGTGATCTACAGGACAATATGTATTTTGAATAAGCAGTATATACACATATGAGTGCTGTGTGTAGAAAAAATCCAGTGCAGTAGAAAAATGTGGAAGAACTCTAGAGTTATAGTGTTGTTATGCAGTCTGATTGCTGTGGGTACAAAAGAACATCTGAAGCGTTCTGTCTTACACTTTGGTGGAATGAGGCTATGACTAAATGAACTGTTTAGCTGCCACAGTTCCTCATTGAGAGGGTGAGAGGGATTGCCCAGGATTGCTTTGATTTTGTCCTCTGAACCACTGTCTCCAGACTGTCCAGCTCCAGACCCACCACAGATCTGGCTTTCCTCACCAGCTGATTCAGTCTATTGGCCTCTCCAGCCCTGATTCCACTTCCCCAACAAACCACAGCAAAGAAAAGGGTGCTGGCTACCCTATAATCAAAATAATAAATGTTATTATCAAATTGCATACATTTAATAGTTTTTTATTAGCTGGTTTCTGCCTACAAACATCCTTTTTAAATTGTAGAGCCCAGAATGTTGGTGATAGTTGATAGAAAAAAAAAATTATATGCTTCAATTACTCGAGGGTTTCACAAATGTGCTAATGTGGCAAGGTCAAATTATAAGTTTGAAACCCCTGATATTGAATTAGCTAGTACCTAGTATCTTATTCAGTTGTTTATATTTTATTATTATTATTACTATTTTTCCTTAATTTTTCCATGCGTGTAAAATATATGACTGAGGTGGTGGAGGGGCTCCTGCTTAGGGCCCCTTAATGTTCAGAAATGGCTCTGGCTGTTTGTTTGCTTTGTTCTCTTGCACTGCAGCCACACTATCTACTCTTTGGAATATTGGTGCAAGTTTTCATTAAGGTTAACTTTAGCCCCTTTTGGGGAGGGGGGCAGCAATGATAACAATGCTGTCCATTCTTTCAGCACATTGTATCTTAAAAAAGCCCACAGAATAACTGTAATGTTCAGGCTTGTATATTTGTGCTCATTGCACCAAAAGCTTCTAATTACTAAAAGAGTTGCCCCTAAGACATTGTTAGGACTCCCTAATGTTACTGCATAGAAAAGTCCTGGTATTCTAGCAAATTAAAATTAACACACAGTACAAGCTTATTCAGTCAAATCACACTAAATCACGTGAACCCATTTTTAAATCATGTAAATCAGGGCTTGTGCCCCAGTGCTCAAAAATTTAGGAATTCTCAAAATCTGGTCTTTCATTGCTGCACACTTCTATGCAGCATTTCTTTGCATATGCCTTTTGCACAGTGCTGCATATCACATTTAAGAATAAACTTGGCAAAAATTGAGAATAAGGAATCAATTATGTGCTTTCTTACCACTTTTAGAGGGACTCCTTGTCCTTCACTCTGTTAATTTGAGGCATCAGAGTAGCTGTTATAGAAAAGGATTTCATCTATTCAGAAAAACAGGCATGATGAGGAGAAGCATATTTGCCATTATGCCTAAGACATGGTTCAACCTGTTTGTTTTTTGCATTTGCAGCACTTCATGCCACTGGTTAATCTACGCTGCTCGCCAGATGTGCATTTGTTCCTGTGCCAGGCTTTTGTTCCAGAGTGTACACAGCAGACACAAGTGCGTCTGCCCTGTAGAGAGCACTGTGAGCGCGTGCTCTCTGATTGTGCACAACACATGAACACCTTTGACATCACCTGGCCGCTGGAGCTATCTTGTGACAGGTCACAAAACACACACAGCACATTCTTTATGTTTATATTATGTGTGTGTGTGTGTGTGTGTGTGTATATATAAAGCATATTTCTCTGTGCATTTTAGGCTAAAGCCCTGTCACACCTCTGGCAATGATGAATCAACTGACCTGCCCCAAAAAGACATAATTACACCCAAAGCATCTTCATCGGCCAGTAGAGATTTGGGCTTCTGGTGTCCCTTACAGCTGAAGACCCGTCCTGGTCAGGGTTCCACCTTCCTGGGAGCTCAGGACTGTGCTCCTCCATGTGACAACATGTACTTCAAAACACACGAGATGGAATTCGCCAAGATGTTTATCGGCATCTGCTCTATTGTTTGTTTGTGTGCCACACTATTTACTTTCTTTACTTTCCTCATCAATGTCAAGCGTTTCCGCTACCCAGAGCGGCCAATCGTCTTCTATGCCATCTGCTACAGCTTTGTGTCTCTCATCTATTTTATTGGATTCCTGCTGGGTAATGAGGCGGCATGTAACAATCCCAGCATGCCCGGCACTGTATCCACAGTGGTGCAGGGGAGCCAGAGCAAAGTCTGTACACTGCTCTTCATGTTGCTTTACTTTTTCTTTACTGCTGGCATGGTCTGGTGGGTCATTCTCACAATCACCTGGTTTCTTGCTGCAAGGCCCAAGTGGAGCTGTGAGGCCATCGAGAAGAAGGCTGTGTGGTTTCATGCAGTGGCCTGGGGCCTCCCAGGGAGCCTTACTGTCATTCTGCTGGCCCTTAATAAGGTGGAGGGAGATGGTATCAGTGGTGTGTGCTTCGTTGGCCTATATGACCTTACAGCCCTGAGATGGTTTGTGCTGGCTCCACAGGCTCTCGGTGTGCTAGCGGGACTCTCGCTCCTCCTTGCTGGCATTGTTTCACTTAACCATGTGCGACAAGTGATCCAACACGATGAGCGCAACCAGGAGAAGCTGAAGAAGTTCATGATACGCATAGGTGTGTTCAGTGGTCTGTACCTGCTTCCTTTGCTCACACTGCTGGCCTGCTACCTGTATGAGCAGGCCCTGAGGAGCAGCTGGGAGAACACCTGGATTAATGAACACTGTCAGGAGTATAGCATCCCCTGCCCGTACAGAGTGAGCCCTGATTTTCTTGTATTGTCCTGAATGATGGATGAAATATATTTTCCAGTGACTGTGATTAAGGATGAATGAATGTTGATGCAGGTTTTTGTTGTGTTTTTATCTGTTTTCTAGAAAATCGATGCTGCTCGGCCAGACCTGTCTCTGTTCCTGATTAAATACCTGATGAAACTGGTAGTGGGCATCTCGGCTGTTTTTTGGGTTAGCAGTAAAAAGACCTGGTCAGAGTGGGCCTACTTTTTCAACAGAACACGCAAGAAGGAGTGAGGCCACTGTTTCATTTTTATCTTTCTCATAATTATGGATAATGCTAAAGCCATGATTTAGACTACTACTAATAATAACAATAATAATAATAAACCAAACAGAAAAGTGAGACAGTCCACTATCATAATATAAGTGAAGAAACATTCAGGAGTGCTGGATTTTTAGCTTTTATAGAGTTTTACCTACTAATATGTCCTACTAGCAATATAGTAATATATTGTATTGATAATATAGTAAGCGGAGTTCTCTTTGTTGTGAAATGTATAGTGTTACTATGTTATGAAGTTGCTTTAGCTATAAAGATAGTAGTACACCTTATTGTTGATCTTATCTAATGATTTTCTACAGACACTGGGCTTAGCAACCTAATTTAACAGGTCACTAGAATAGATTGTCTTTAGTGACTTCCCTCTGAACCTGCCTCTTTCACTCTGGTCTGCACTGGGAATTCTTCTGGTCTGCACTGGCAGTGTGTTCATTAGGAAAGCTAGTCTTTGACAGGGTCTATTAAGCAGAAAAACACTCTCAGTTTTTGCAGTAATGGCTCCTGCAGGTTTCCCAAGGATAGTTCTTTCTCATCCCTTGTTAAGTAAGAGGAAGTATAGTGATATGTTTTGCATTTACTTAAAGATCTCTATATTACCAAGAATTTATTCGCTCTGTCTCTCTGTCTCTCTCTCACATGCACACAGCCCTATCAGTGAGAGTCGGCGTGTACTGCAGGAGTCTTGCGAATACTTCCTGAAGCACAACAGCCGTGTGCAGCATAAGAAAAAGCACTGCAAGTCCAGCTCACACAAGCTCAAGGTCATCTCCAAGTCTATGGGCACCAACACCAATGCTCAAACAAGCAACACCACCAATAACCATGACTTAGCTATCACCACTAGCGCCTGCTACAAGGGGACACCTGTTACAGGGTCTGAGATCCGGGGTTCATCTAAATCATCTGTACAGGAGCAGGCTGCCTCAGGAAAGATGTCTAGCCAGAGCAGCAAGGAGCAAAAGAGCAGCAAAGCTGGCAGTTCCATTAGAGTCAGTGGCAATGGGGAGCCTCTGCAGAACCCCTAATATTAGTGATGTGTTTAAACAGCAGGGGTGTCAAACGTGCAGCCTACACACCAGGACTGGCCTAGTAAAGGTTCTAATCCGGCTTTACAGATTAATTTAAATTTAAAAGTGTCTTGTAGACCCTGATTGAAATGAAATTTTTAAAAAGGAGCCATTCTCTCTTGGAGCAAAAATGGAGCGATTCTCTTTCTGGCAAATTAGAACAACAAACTCACCCAGAAAGTGAAAAAGTGCTAATGTGATTCTTCATTAGCAAGTTAAAAAAGTTGATGCTTTAACCTTGTAACCTTGTCCCTTTCCAAAATATCTAATACTGGGGAGGTTTTGCAGCATTGAGGGTAAACACTTATGCAATAGCACAGTCTATATGTTCTTTAATGTTAAATAATTCTACAAACTGTATTAAGTTTTGATAGATAATGATTGTGCTATTTTGACCAAAAAAAGCAATTTCGGTTCCAGGTTATATCACTACCAAATTTGGAGGAAAGTACAAACGGGTTCATCTTTTTGTTATCGGATGAGCCGCGTTAAAAGCTGTTGTAAAATGTAATTCCGTATTATTGCAAGTTTTAAACCAATGAAACTGTTACATTTAAGCCATAGAATGCCTTAAACTTTCCCTTTGTGTTAAGGTTACCATAAACAGACTACATTGTGGGGTGAGAGAGGGTTTTTTTGTGAATATTTTTAATCTAAAATAATTTATTGAACACTGAAATTTATCATATTGTTTTTGTTACCATTTTATGAAAGACACAAGAGCATGCCTTAAATTAATTTTATCATGGGTAAGGGGGTTTTACTCTGCTTCCCACTGTGCCTTAGAACATGTTTTACTGTAATGTGATTACTCTGATGAACTGTATATGTTGATGGACTAAGTGTAATGTGGCCTGATGAGTTTGACACCCCTGCTTCACAGAATGAGTCTAGTGACGGATCAACTTCTGCTGTCTCTCCTTAGTTATATTTTCAGTTTAGACTTTTCAGGATTTGCTTTCAGTCTTTTCAGCTTTGTTTTCAGGATATAGGTTACGTCATGACAAATTTGCCATGCGAGTCAGATTTACTTTGGCCATAAGCCACTGCAGCCGTCACAAGCAGTGTCTAGGACTTGTCATCTAAACTGTCTTTCTTTGTGCTTCATTTGAAATATGATGCCAAAGTAAGGTGTCGCGGCATATTGTTTGTTCTTATTCCAAAAGCAACATTATCTGTTCTTCCCTCAGGCCAGGGACAAGTCCAATTCACACTGTACAGAACTGTTCATCTGACCTCCAGGTCCCATCAGGCCAGATCTGATGTCTGAAGCCTGAAATGTGTTGCAGTGAATAGATCAGTTACATAGAGCACAATTTTCTGGCTGTGTTTTTTTTCTGAATCAACTCCTACATGCAGAATTTACACTGGATAAAAAGCACCGTTGTTTTTTCTGTGACATAATTATGATGCAAGTGGACTGGAAGGGTATTAACTCTGTGGAGTTCAAGTAGTTGTCAGACATTCAGTTCACAGTTTATACTGTGCAATCATGTAAGCATCCACTTCCCTCTCTTAACTAACCGGTAGAAAGGAGAATATTGTATTTGTTAGTGTTGCAGTTTAAATTGTTAGTATTACTTAAATAGTTTTAAATCCTAGGTCTAATATATTGCATATACTGTAGATTTACTGAGTTTTTTCAATCAAAAGATGGCACAATGCTTTTTGACAATGATTTAAAAAAAAATACAAATCAACTGTTTATTCAAAACAGCCATTGTCTTTGTTCTTGACATTTATTATGAGTATAAATTGTATGGATATTTCTAAGTTGTGTATGTGTAAATTAAAACACTGGATCCAAATCCTTTGCTGGACATCACACGCTAGCACGGTCGTGCCCACCTGAGGGCAATTCAGAATTGCTAATCCACCTACTAGCACTATTTTGAGAGGTGGGAAGAAACCATGTGAAACAATGTGCAGGCAGGAACAGGACCTCAGCAACACTGCCTGGTGCACCACAATACACAACGTCTGTTTTCTTTTGTAATCAGTGAATTATTATGAGGCTATTACAAAGAGCTTTTTATTGGATTCTTTTGTCTTAGTCTTGACTGTACCTTGTTTTTGGTATCACTATAATGTTACTGTGGTCATTTCAGAAATGCCACTCATTTTTTTAAATCATAGCAAGTTTATAATCGTCTTCTCTATGGTATGATGTCAGTTCTGTTTCTGTGTTAAATGATCTGATAAACACTTTATTATTTTACTACTGCATTTCTGCTAATTTAATAAAAGTACTTGTTCCTGCAATCCCGTACACTACAAAAGAAAAGTAGCACAAATTATTTTTAAGTTCATCTCAAGGTTGTTAATGTCCTGTTAAAACTATGTTCTTTTCAAGGAGTGTACACCGTTTAAATGTTCAATGTGCAAAATGTATATTTATGTGGTCTGGAATGAGGTAGAACAGATTCCTGGCTCTCTGAGTTTGTGCCACGGTGTGAAAGGAGAAATGGATTTATCTTGTTATTCATATTTTCTGATAAATATCTTTTTTTTGATAAATATCTTTTTCAATCAGTATGTATTCAGTGTCATTTTATATCTTGTACTTCGTCCATGCTAAATGTTGCTATAAACATTCACATTCTAAATGTTTTATAATAAAATTGCCTTCAATTAAAAAGTGCATCCTTTATTGCTCTCCTGTATACAAGGTGAAAGCATTCTTTCTTGATCTGTGTAATACAAAAACAAAATCTGGGTACAAGGCCAGAAAGAAGCGTTTTGTAGGCCAGGTGTGCTTCATAAAAGCAACACAATGGCCAATGAAAAATATTCTATTAAATATTCTATTTTTATCCTAAATAAAAACACATATACAGTCACTCACAAAAGTGAGTACAGCCCTCACATTTCTGCAAATATTTTATATATATATATATATATATACAGGGGTTAGACAATGAAACTGAAACACCTGTCATTTTAGACCACAATAATTTAT
>JAOUQY010000028.1:10184900-10195020 GCA_028566355.1 Doras micropoeus
GTATTAATAAATTCCTTTATAAAGAAGAAGACGGTGTCAGCAGAGTTCATTCCTACAGTACGGTGAAATATACTACAATGTTTTAAACGTTCTTTACTTACAGCTGTACATGTGGACTTTTTTTCACAAGTAGAACAAAATCTGCTCTCTACTAAAACCCTGTTTGATCCAAGGTAACTACTGTAGTTATGTAGTACTTGAACATGCCAATGTTTGCTTTTCATGGCTGCTATGTAAACCAGGGAAACTAAATAAAATGTTCCGTGACATCCCTGGTTAAACAATACTAAGTAGGTTACTCATCTCAGTTATCGGTACTGATAAACAAACATACTCATACTCAGTCTGTACAAAAATGTATCATTGCATCCCTAGCAACAACCATTACCAATAGCCAAGATGTACCTTGTTTCCGGAAACAATTATGGAAAAAGGTAGTGAAAGGAGTTAGCTCAGCCTTGGAGAGCCTAATGCCTGACTGTTCAAGTAAGAGAAAAGAAGTAATGATAACACGACACGTTAAGATTATTTCACTAAAACATCATTATTTCACTTTAATCAGCCATGGTACCTTGTCTTGATATATGAAGACCACATACATGATCATTCACATGCCTGAAAATTGAGCTACCCCTGTGCACACACACACACCACATACACACACTTATATAATGCATTAAACACTGTATACTATAGTATGAGTACTGTTTGTATGTATGTGTGTGTGTCATGCTCGCACCAGAATGTTGGACACAAGTGAAGAAGGGGTTGTCCTCGAGGGGTATCTCATTCCTCGGGGTGCAGAATTCATCAAACTTCCTCTTCAGGACGTCAAAATTCCCCCGAGTTTCTCCACGACTGTACCTCACTCCAGTTCTAGCTCTTATCGATGCAGCTCCTAGAACACCCCAACAGTTACACAATCCCTCCAACACACTCACATAGCATTTTCAGAAGACGTTTGGATCGTTACCCTCTTCTGTGGTGGAAATTTCCCCAGTCTTTGGGTCGATGGTAAAGAAAGGTACACCGCTAGGGTTGGGGATTTGGCTCTCAATGCTGTAGCTCAGCTGTGAATTGGGTGTCTCTGGATCATCAGCATCCGTGGCGAACACGTGTACAAATGGAATTCCTATATTCAAACAGGAAGGCATGATTACAATAAATGATTAATCCATGTTTTTAATCCATCGAGGCTCAGCTAGGCTAGGTTTGGCTTTGGCTTGGTTTTAATCTCACCTGCAGGTGAATGCTCTCTGATAGTTCCACTATACTGGCTCTGGTTAAAGAGAGGAGGATTGTTGTTGACATCCACAACTTGGAGAACGACTGCGTAAGGTCCGTCAAGGGTGTCACCGTCGGCTGAAAGAGCCTCAATCTACAAAAGAAATGCTAATGTTGATAACACAAGTATAGTTCTGGGATCCTAACACAGTACAGTGACACAGCAATAGAGACAGCTGACCTCAGCTTACTGTCTGTATGGAGTTTCTCATTTTCACCCCGTGTCCATGAGGCTTTTCCTCCCACCACCCAAAAACCCACCAATACATGAATGGCTTTTCTAAATGACCCCCAAGTGTGTGATTATATGTTATTACATTCCCACTTTCTCTTCAGTACATAATCTCACTTGTATACTGTATATTCCTGCTATAATTACACAATACTCATACTGAACACCCTTTCAACACACTAATAATACACGCTACACAACACTATTGTTAAAAGTGCTATACAAATAAAATTGTGGTGTCCTGTGACGATGTGTAGAGAACAGTGTATTATTAAATGAGTCAAAATGCCCTTTAGTAAATGTTTCAATAAATACATTTTCATTCGATTTGTCTGTCTTTGTCAAAGGACAATATTTGTCTAACACTTAGAGTGTGTTTTCTTCCTGGGCTCCATTCCAGTGCTTCTTCAAGGTACAGCCAACCGTCAGTAGATATGCGAATCTTTCCCTCTGTCTCTCCGCTCACAAGATACGATGCCACGCCCTCTGCTGTGGATGTAAACTGGACATAACAGAACAGATAGCACATTAAAGGAATACATCACCAATGAACGGCTGACGCTGCATGATAGCGAACACACATTAGTTAACACGTGAGTTTAACTACATTCTATAAGATTTTACTCCTCGTTAGTACTTTCAGGGTTCACGTGATAGCTGAAATGATTATGGAATTATAAACAAACACCATATTATTTCTAGTGCTTGTCTAGTGAATAAAAAATAATGCTGAAAAAATGAAAAAAAAAAAAAAACTACTATAAAAGAAGAATGTTAATATTAATAATATTGACACTTGATCTTTGCTTACCTGAAAAATAGCATATGGTACTGGTGTGGCTTCTGGCACATCCAAGACTTTATGATCTAATGGTCCTTTCTTATCCTCTAGACCAGCTCCATAAGCCTGTGTAATAAATTTTTTTTCAGTCCCTTTAAAATCCCTTGCACTTATTATATTTTCATGGCGCTCTATCTCCTAGATAAAACAGAGTCTGATTATATTCATGTGTAGGTTTTTTTTTTGGTTCACAGTTACGTGTAATTAGTCTTTAGTGATTAAAAATAACAGAGTGGACTTTAGTTCAGTTACTGATTTACGGGAAACAAGACCCCATGAGTGCGAGGTGTCGAAAGTCTGAAGTGGTTAGTAACCAGGTTGCTCTTTTAAACGCATGCACACTTACAGAGTGGATGAGAAGAGTCAGGAGCAGCAGCTGTGCGCTTGCCATAATGAGAAAAAGATCCTGAAATGCAAAAGCAGAAAAAACAAATACTTAGAGATCTAATATAATGTCGGCTGCAGCACCCCAATATAGACGAAATGTCACAAAATTTGGCACGCATCTAAATAACGTGGGATGTGGAATTTTGTCATATTTGAGCCTTCACATCACAAGATGTTGGCTAGTGAAATCCTAGAGCTTTGAATATTATTCACTAGGTGGCACTAGACTACAAATGAAAGTAAGTAATTAAATAGCTAGGGTAATGCGCCTCCTAGAGGCCAACTCGCCATGGAAAGTTCATCATTTTTGCCAAAACAGTTTCAAGCTATTGCCCAAAAAGGGCTTTGAGCCTAACCCAGTTCAGGGGGTGCTAGCACAAATGGAAATACACACCTAGGAACACAAATTTTATATTCCTACAACCAAGTTTCATGTGGATTGGTGAAGTCTATGATATCATCAACCAAATATTGGTTGAAAAAGTTCAGAAGAAGGGAAAAAAATTGGCAAAAAGCACATGACTGCTGTCTAGCTACAGCGGTCATAACTACAACTATAGAGTGGCTCTCTGACACCACCAGCTAATGTATGGGTGCAGTAGAAGAACCTATTCACTTAAAAAGGAACCCTATTATAACTTAGATGACATTTGACCAAGGGCACATATTGGACTAAACATTGAGGCTTAACTAATCAGATTTTGGCTACTTTTTTTTTTACTTGGAAGCAAACAATATAAAATTTGGAGACTTTAAAGAAATGATCACTTTAATTGTTCTCTCTGAGCATTTATTAACCTGATACACAAGGTCAGTGTGTTACACAAAAGCCCAAGCAATGCCTGACTGACTGACTAAATATGAACCATGCTGCTATGTCCTTACTGGGCTTTGTTAGCCTGATCTGATATGTCAAATCAAATACCTTAATCTTATTCTTAGTACACACTTTCAACTGACTGCCTGCAGGTAAAACAGATTACATAGTCAATGGACTGCATTCAATTTGCTTTAAAAGTGTTGGTATTTAAGTGATAATGGATTTGTTTTATTAGTATAGAAACTAAATAACTCAAACAACAATAACTTTTAAAAGGTCCTTTCAGTTTGGTCTAGCAGCAGTAGTAGACCAGTAGTAATAAATTAGGTGTTTGTCAGTGAACTACTTAGACACGCCTCAAGAAAGTGAGAAGGTGACTTTGACACTCTTTCATTCTCTCACTTCCTTTCTCTTTCTTATGTTCTGATATTTTGCATTTGAAACTTTCACTTGGAGTGCTCTTTCTGGCTGAAGAAAACCAAACAGACCTATCAGAGGGACAGCAGAAAGGTATTTTCTCTTATTTATCTTATGATGTGCAAAATTAAGAACGATCCATCAGGTTAAAATGAGCTAAAATGAAAGTACACAACATTACAGATGATAATAAATGATGTTGAAATGATGAATAACAGCTACTATAACTATTTCCATCAGAGAGAAGCCATGACCAGCAGTAACTACAACTATTATCTCTGTACTCAATGTCTTCCACACTGCACACAAATTTGCCATCTGCATTTAGGCTATAAGGAATATAAAAACATGAATGGATTAGAATAAATGCAATACAACAGGAAAACCATGACCAAAACCAACTTTTGAAGCATGTCTGATATTTTCCTACTTGGGCCCAAAAGCCTCTGAGGCCATATTCACTCACGGTCAGTGACCTCTGTACATTTCTTATACTGCACAGCTAGAAACTGAAAACATTAAAAATGTTCAACTTGCTCAAGCAATAACAATGCAAACGGACTTATTAATATATCTGATATATTAACAGGGAAATGTGGGTAGAAATTCTTCACACAATGTCGAGGCCAGCTAAAACCCTTGAGGAAAGCCTCAGCAAAGTCAAACCAAGATCACATTATGTGCTTCCATCATGAGAGTCTCTCTCTCACACACAATGCCACTTTTATCACACCACTCTGGATATCATTAACCTAAGGCATAGACAAACCATATTAAAGTCAAATAAAACAGAAAATGAACATTGGCACAAGAGAGTGAAACATACCTGTCAAGACAGATCCCCTTCTGGCTGAGCACTGACAGAATGAAGCTCGCTAGCTTGGAGAACTTCCTGCTACAGTGAAACTTTAACTCATTTTATTGAACCTAATCATTATCTAAAGGTTCCGCTGCCTAGGGGAGTGGAGCCCAGTGCTCATGCGACTGGAGTCCTTGTCTGAATAAGTCAGTAAAAGTCATCTGATAAAAACACAAAAGGCATACTCAACTTGATGGGCTTTTTATCCCTCATTATACCAAAATATGGAAGGGTTGAAAAGTTTATTAAGATCTGAATTACATCTTTAAGATGTCTAGTTTTATCCGAGTATATCTGTACATGTATCTTGAGTAATTCAGACTAAAAGGTCACAGACTTTGCTCTTTGATCCATCTCCCTTTCTCCTAGCATCACTTACTTTTCTCTGTGCTTCTAGACAATGCAATTCACTGACGCGTCTGTAAATAATTGAACAATCAAGCAATTTGGTGTTTCCATACTCCTGTAGATTAGATGTGAAATTAAACTGCTTACGCCATTAATGTGCACTAGAATGTAATGGCTATGGCTAAAGAGGGCAGATCCATGGTTGCTGTTGGGGCACAGCTCAAGGTCTGATCAACCCTGGTCGGGTCTTGACAAGGGTGTATGACGTTGAAAGACCCGAAACAACCAGTGACCCCAAGTTACATCACTGACGATGTGTCCCTAGTGTATCTGACAGATGAATCTTTCATCCTCAGATATTAGAATTCCTTTATGCAGGAATAATATATGGTCAAAGGCAATTAAGGAGTTCCTGGAAATTGAGAATAATTTACAAACGATTCTGTTGTTTTTCCATCAATAACAATTTGATTGAATTTAATTCATATATTCTTTAGGGGCAGTACTACTTTAGCTACAGCTGTGTCCACAAGTTTTTGGACAGTGAAACAATTTTCATAATTTGCTTCGGTACATTTGAAGCAATCAAGATGTGACGTGTAGAATTTCAGCTTTAATTCAAAAGCTTTAACAAAAAATATAACTGTTTAGGAATTACATACATTTTTTGACTTCCCTCCATTTTCAAAGTTTTACAATGTCCCTTAATTTTCACAGACTCAAAATGATTTGGACAATCAATGATACATAGCTTTGTGACCTGTTGTGCCCTGTTTCCTTGTTATTTCATGACAAATAAAGGAGATAAAAGGTCTGGAGTTGATTCCAAGTGCTGAATTTGCATTTGGTAGCTGTTCATGGGAACTCTCAATGTGCAGTTCAAAGAGGTGTTGATGAGAAAGACAACAGAAACCTTAGGAGTGGCCCAATCAACAATTTGGAACATTCTTTAAAAAAGGAATGCACTGGCGGTCTCAGCAACACCCAAAGGCCTGGACAACCACAGGAAGACAACTAAAGTGGATGATTGCAGAATTCTTCCCTTGACGAAGAAAAACCCCTTCATCATATCTAGCCAAGTCACGAACAAGAACATACTCAATGCTTATATCAGTCAGACAGGTGAAGACTCAAAAGGAGTTCAATATACCATTCTGCATGCTAACTAGATATTGCCAGAAGATCAGTCAGGATGAGACTGAAGGAAATGGAGCTGGTTGAGTATCTGTCTAAGACATGCTACATTTAGTATGGCCTATCACCCAGGGAGGTTAAATAAGCTAGCCTTTCAGCTTGCTGTGGCACATAACATCAAGGTGTCTGTGGCCTGATCACAACCAGCCATGACTGGTTTACTGCCTTCTGGAAGAGGCCCCTTTCCTTTTCCATCAGGAACCCAAAGGCCACAAGCCTTGCTCATGCAGCAAGCTTCAATAAAGAAAATGTCATAGCTGTAATCAGCAACCTAGAAACAGGTTTCCTCTGAATGACATCTGGAATATGAATGAGACCGGTGTCGCTTCACTCCACAGACCAAAAAGGTCATTGCTAGGTGGGGGTTTAAGCAAATCAACTCAATGACATATGCAGTGTGAGGGACACTTGTGACCCTTGCCTGTGGAGTTTCAGCCACAGGGAAGAGCCTTTCTTCATATGTTCTCTTCCTCAGGGTAAACTTCAGGGACCAATTCATTCTGAATGGACCTATGGAATGCAAAGAAAGTGCAAGGCCATCAGAATGGATGAAAGAAGAACATGTCAAATTCCTAGAAATTCAAATTCCAAAGTACAAAATGCATAAAAGAGAAGCCATAAGCTGCAACCTCAATGAACATCCAATCAGGATTCAGGGTTGCAGGAATTTTTCCCTCTAACAGGGATATATTTTCAGAATAGGACTTTGGTCCATCTTTTGTCACAGATGGGGAAAACCTAGTGCCAAGTACAAAGCTTGTTGCTGTCTCTGATGATCTGCACCCTGCTATGACCAATGATGTGCAACAACTTCACTCTGACATCAGCAATGCAGTGCAACATCTTCACTCTGACACCCAAGATGCTGTGCCCAAGTGGACCAAGTGGGATTTTGGCTGGCACTGGGAGAGGTCTCCACACCTCGGAAGAGCTGTGACCTTTCTCTAAGGGTAGGTCCAAGAAAGTTGATGGTGCCTTCAGAAGGAAAACCGCCAACCTGACAGATACACTAGTCAAAAGAGAACTAGAGGAGCACACCACACCAAAAAAGAGACTCTTTAAAAAGAATAAGAAGCCACAACTGAAAGATCCTGCTCCCCCTAAAAAGTGCCAGAAAAGGAGATTATCAACTGCATCTGAAGAAAAGGAACACAGCCTCATTTGTTTAGAGTCCTATGAGAGGATCCAGCCTGGGGAAGTTTGCCTTCAGTGCCAGTATGCACTCCACGAGTTATGCACTCCAGGTCTACCAACCTACATATGCCAGAACTGTGATTCAGGTTACACACCCCCCCACACACATGCACACCCATACCCACACACACACCCACATGCATATGCAACATAAAGAAGAGTAGAATTACAGTATAACTACAGGTTATTGGCTGTTCAATTTCATTTTTATTCCAGATGGGGAATTCTCTTACAAAATATAAATCACTGTTTTAAATATATGGTGTTTTTCATTGTAAATGAGAAAATGAAAGACCATCCAAAAGCACACATACACTGTGTTTCCAGGGCCACTGTGTGGGCTATTTTATTGGGCTTCATACAGTATTGTACTGTACATACTCAAATACTAAATATTAATAAATACTGTATATACTGTAAATATAATAGTGGCTCTAATTTCATTGATGACCTCTGTTCAAGGTCATGTTTGTCCACATCCACTTCTTCCTCTTCTCCTTTGTCTTCCACGTCCTCTCTGGCTTCAGTCCTATCTGTTTTGTTTCATTGTGTGTGTAGAAATAAACCACATAACCACCAAATCATTTTACATTGTGTTAACATCTGTCGCATCTGGAATGGTAATTAGCAACTGCAGCCATTTTGCGGTGCTTTGCGAGATCAGTTTTGCTTATATGTATTTAGAATTGACAAAGTGCACTGATTGCTTGGCCAATACAGTTTAGCCCCTGTGAAAAACTATAAATGATCAAATGTTATTTTCTTTAAATTGTCATTAACATAAAGGGGAATTATGAAAACTGTTATTTGGTTTAAAATGGGCAGAAATTCTGTCTGTGTTTATAAATGTTTGTTTTTTTGGTTCTGGTTTGAATTACAGTTTTGCAGACTGAAAGTGAATGCTTAGAACAAAGCCTCAAAACTTTATCTTTTGTAACCATGCCTCAAATAAAAGCACCAAAACTACAAACACATTTTCACTTTGAATTTTGTTCGCAATTCTCCAACACACTTTGGGAGAACACTAAACAAAACAAGTTTCTTTTATTAGGCACTGCATTCACGAATGAAAGCTCTTGCACTCATTAGGAAAACACTTGTATTCAAAAAGCAAACCATATCAGAAATTGGCAACACACAGCTGAAAACATTTATGCAGTAACTGAACACCAATCAGTCTGAGCTTTAGCACTACAAACCTACAAACCTCAGGTAAGCTCGCCTCTTTTGTCAGAACTTTGCAAACATAGAGGCAGTGAGAGTGAGAATAAGAAGTAGAGGAAGAGAAGTAGGAAGAGGACAAGGATAAGAACAAAGAAGGGGACCAGTGTATGCGTAATCATATTTCTAGATGCACCATATAATGTACAGGATGAAACCCAGGTTTGTTGTCATCTGGGATAATGTTAGTTTCTACTGGGCTGCTCTAAGATGATACTGGTTCACCACCCACAATAACTTCACAGTTTTATATTTGCCCCTTACTCCCCATTTCTCAATCCAACTGAGGAATTGTTTTCTAGCTTGGCACTGGAAAGTGTATGTCTGCAACTAAATGCCTACCTGCTTCTTCTGCAAGCAATGGAAGAGGCATATGGAGACATTGAGATGGAGTCAGTACAGGGTTGGACATGGCCCACAAGACACTATTTTCCTTGGTACATAGCCAGGGATGACATTGCTACTGATGTGGATGAGGCGATGTGTCCAGACCTTAACAGAAGGTAGGATCCTTAAACCATCCAGCCCACCCCTCACAATTCAATAGAATACTTTTTGTTTAGACCATTACACTATAATATTACTGTAATCATTTTTGTTTCCATGAGTAAACAATAACATTTTATCATATACTGTACTGTAATTCTACTTTGTCTTTTTTGTTGTTGTAAAAACATGCAGTGGCAGATAAAGCTGTTTTCTGAAGCCTTTCTATTCTTCTGTTCATAGAAATGTGAGTAGATATACTGAACTGGAACAATCATTCACAAACGTTTGCATGAGAAATTTTAAAGCATAAAGTGCATCAGTGTGTTGTTTCTGCTTTGAACGAGTCATTTATTAGTGCATATGTGTATAATTTTCTTGCAAAAATCTGTGTTTTGCTGAGATCTTAATCTGTCAGATGGTACTGGTTAGACTACTTTAACATATAGCACACATGAGCAATATGGCAGAGAGTGAAAATTGTGCTAATTGACCCTGCTCTTCCCTACTTCAAAAACTTGGCAAAAAAGATTACTTAGTCTGAATCACCAGATGTCCTCAAAAGCGCATGGAATATGGAGAAGTAAAGAAAGCACTGAAGGCTAAGAGAATAAAATTCCAGACTCCCAGATGAGGATCAAAACAATGGACTATAAGAACAGACTACAGAATTTTAGCCAGTGTTTGCCAGCGAGTGAATGACTAAATTAGTGACTTTAACAAGTGGCCTATATTATATCTGCTGGACATACAGTTTATTATGCTGTCCATTTGAGGGATTTTTAGACACACACATATACAGTATATACACATATACAGTATATACAGTTATACAGT
>JAOUQY010000028.1:10209334-10220241 GCA_028566355.1 Doras micropoeus
CAGACATCATTCTGTAACGGATATTACCACATGGGCTCAGGAACACTTCAGAAAACCATTGTCAGTGAACACAGTTCCTCGCTCCATCTACAAGTACAAGTTAAAACTCTAACTTCATTGGAATTGGGGTTGTATTACTACTACTACTACTACTACTACTACATCATTCATTTTCAGTAACCACCTTATCCTGGTCAGGGTCCTGTTATTATCTGTAAACAAACACAGTGAGAGCTGAAAAGCAGTTCACAAGCTCCAGAGTGATATCTCCAAGCATGCTTCTGCTAACATCAAACAATACCAAAGTTCATTTCTGGAGCTTGATTAGCAGTGTCTCAAGTAAAGCAAAAAAAAAAAAAAAACTACCGATATGTGCTGCTATAGGAAAATATTCAATGATGGGAGAGTATTGTGAATCAACATGCAGTGTTCTCGTACTTTTTGCCTCTTATACCAAAACAAGCTACGTACCTGGGCTATTAGGGTCATGTCTGGGCTTGTAGACAGGCCCCTCAGGTTCAGACGCTCTCATAGTTGCATCCTTCAGCGCTGGTCTGGCAAAGGGTTTGGCCAGCTGAGGTCTCTGATGTCTCACGGTAGCTTTGGCAGTCGTCTCTAGAGGAACCTCTACAATGGCATCTTGAAAACATCGTCCTTTAGCGTAGTCTTCATCCGAGATGACCCCCATGACCTCGATCTGCTTGCCTCCTACCATCAAAGTCTGGCCCTCACACAGACTCTCCAGCTCGGACGCTTTGTAACCCGATCCTTGAATACACATTCACAAAAAATTAAGTTGCAGCTCTAAAAGTGCTCATGAGAAAAGTAAATGTATAACTATGCACGTGTAGCTGACTTGTGCTGGAAGAGTAATAGATTACAAAGAAAAGCTCAGGGCAGCTTCGGAAACTTATCTTAAATTATCTCTGCGACTGTAAAACTGTAAAGCAGCATACAGTGAGTGAACAGTGAGTGTGTGACCCTGACCAGGATAAAGTGGTTACTGACAATAAATGAATGAATGATTCGTCATGGCCTGTACAGCTACATGGCTGAGTCTTGTACTGCAGATTCTGAGCCACCCACAAGATGACGCCTAAGAAAGATTTCTGAACTCCCACACTAGCTTTCTTACCCAATACACTTGCAAGGACAGAAGATATATAAGCCATATAAGCCAAACACCTACAATCCTACCGTTTACATTACGAGGATTGTAAATGCGTGTAGCAATGTGTTCACCTCGACCAATATCTTTTCCCTCCATGTCTTTGAGGACAACGCTGCGTCCCGTGGCCACGAGCACAGCATCACCTTCCCAGCGCTTGTGCTTCCTGGAAGAAGCCTTGCACCACATTACACTGTAGTACCTTGCTAAAACACACATGCAAAAACTTATTAATGAACTGATTAATCAGCAGCAACTGGAGAAAACATTTTGCACAGGATTTATCTGCATTTCATGTCTCCATATGCAACATGTAGCAGAT
Source organism: Doras micropoeus (assembly GCA_028566355.1). Taxonomy (NCBI): domain Eukaryota; kingdom Metazoa; phylum Chordata; class Actinopteri; order Siluriformes; family Doradidae; genus Doras; species Doras micropoeus. Next base: position 10,210,825 of record JAOUQY010000028.1, read on the forward strand.
CTTGTATATTCCAAAAATGCTTCAACCAATCAGAAAACAGTTTTGGGAAGTAAAACAGACATGACTACAAAACCAAAAAATACTGCTTTATTATTGCAACAAAATGATGTCCATCATGTCCGACTCATAGCCACAGACAGTTGACGGAAAAAATCAGTCTATCAGTCAATCAAATAAAAGTCATTTTTAAAAACGGCACATGCCGGCAGTGTTACTGTCTTTACACTACTTTTTGTGTGCTTGTTAAATTAGCGGCAGTCCATGGCGTAGCCGTGCAGCTCTTAGTTTCTCCACTTTGACCTTTGACCTCAAGAGCTCTTCCTCCAACTGTTGCTTTCTTTTTAGCCCCTCTCGTTTCTCGTCTAGATATTGTCCAAGCTTCCTATGATTGGCCAGTAAAAGCTCATGCTCTTCCCGCATCATCTGCAAAGACTCCGCCTCCAGTGCAGGGTTTCTGAAGAAAACGCCTCCCCTATCGTACAGGCTGTGTCTGGACGCGGGTGCTGAAGGTGATGGAGGGAGATGCACGGAGGAGGGGCAAGGTGAGAGGGAGGCCACGTAAACGTTTGAGAGTAGTTCTTCTTCCTCTTCCTCCTCCTCAACTGCATTGTCAGTCTGCGCAATGGGTTCCTGACTGTGTGGAGTTGGTAATGGACCAGGTGAATCATGCGGGACTACAATCTGGAGATCGGGTGGGGGTTTGACATCCTCTGACTCCAACCTCATTGCTCTGGGAGGAGGTGTGTAGTCCGGGATGGCAGGAAGAGACGAACTGCTGCCGGGTTGCTCGACTGGAGAGTTCATCCTGTACTGCACCCTGACAGAAAAAAATAAAAGTCAATAACTGTTTCATTACATGTCAGCAAGTAAAACTCAACATGAACTTTAATGCTATGGAATCTGAGAGGAAGCCTAATGTCACAATATTTCACTTTTTTTTTATTTTACAGCAATATTAACGGAAGAAATCGTATGGTTTATATACACCGATCAGGCATAACATTATGACCACCCCCTTGTCTCTACACTCATTGTACGTTTTCTCAGGTCCACTTACCATATAGGTGCACTTTTAATGCAATTACAGACTGTAGTCCATCTGTTTCTCTACATACTTTGTTAATCCGCTTTACCCTATTCTCTAATGGTCAGGACCCCCACAGGACCAGCACAGATCAGGTACTAATGCGGGGGTGTGGTGGTGGTGTGTTAGTGTGTGTTGTTTTGTGACACATCCACCATATTGCTCCACCCTGTAGACGTAAAGTCAGAGACAGTAGCTCATCTGTTGCTGCACAGTGCAGTGTTAGTCATCCTCTAATCCTTCATCAGGATGCTGCCTACAGGATGCTGGTGACTGGACATTTTTGGTTGGTGGACTATTTTTAGTGCAGCAGTGACACTGAGGTGTTTAAAAACTACAGTCTGTACTTGTAGAACTACAAAGTGCATCTATATGGTAAGTGGAACTGATAAAATGGACAATGAGTGTAGAGATCAGTGTATATACTGTATCATGTAACATCATCTTAACCTTGCTGTAAAATATTAGAAAACAGGAAACCTGGCGTCACTGTTTGATTTCACTCTTAAAGGAAAAATCCACCCATGCAATATTTTCAAATAAGATATTTATTTAAGTCTGGTTTCACTTTCAATACCACTGTCCTACATTACCCACAAATACTGCTCGACTACCTTAGAGGTGCCAGTGGAATTTATCTCCACAGAAAGACAGCAATGCTGCAGAGCTTTACTCTTTTAGTCAGTCCAGCTCTTTACACTCCGCTCAAACACATCCAGCTTTCAAAGCTTCAACTGTCTTTTAAGCAAAAAAAGAAGTAAGTGTGACAGTCAAAGTCTCCAGAAGAGCTGTGGCAGATTCTCCAAGATGCTCAGTAAAACTTACAAGCCAATTTCCTTATAAAACTGCACACACTGTACCTGGGAAAACTGTTTAAGAAAAAGGCACACCAAATATTGACTTCCTTTAGTTTATTACTGTTTACTGCACTTTATAGTGTTTTCTTATATATATATATATATATATATGTATATGTATATGATTGAATTGAGACTAAGAAGCACATGATTAATCTAAGTATACGTTTAAATCAATCACACCAGTGCCACATGATGCTTCCAGCACGTGTACATGCACGTGCCTTTGTGTACTGTGTTATGTTATATATCTACGTTGTTGTGTGTAAACATGCATACTTTGTCCTCACCTGTGGGGCGTGCTGTGCTCTTTGTCCCCTGCATGAAACAGATGTGGGATCATCTCCATGATCCGTTTGGTTGGTTCTGAGATGCTGCCCCGATATTCGGGCTGGGCGTGACTGCGCTGGACCACTTCTTGCTTGGCGCTCTCTTTGAGCCTTTTGTACAGGGTCCGGAGCCCCTGCGCCGTCCGGGGCGGCCTCTCTCCTCCCAGGTTGTTGTAGCGCTCAGCTATGCTCTCCCAGCACCGGTTCTTGTCCACGATCACCGCATGCTTGTTTGTGTGCTCCTCCAAAATGCGGATGTGTGGCTGAACCAATCGGAGCAGGTCCAGTTTCTCAGACAGAGTAAAGTTTGAGGAGCGCGCCTTGCCCACCATGCTGCTTGTAAACAAAGCAGACATCTTGGTTCTAAGCTGGTCCTGGGTGCTCTAGACTCTAGACTCTGCTTCTTTTCTCACCTCTTTCTACTAGTGTCTTCTCACTACTGTACTATCTGTCTGTCTGTCTGTCTGTTGAAAGCACTTGCATGTGTGTGAGTATCTGTGCTGGTTCTGTTACACAGACACACACTCTCCACGCAGAGAAACGTGAGGGGGAAAAAAATCAGGCTTAACTAGGCCAGCCTCGATTAGGCCCACGCCTATAGGGGAGGGCTCTGCTCAAATTCCTTTCAGCTTAAGCTGACGCAGGTTCAGTAAAGCTGCTTAAGCCTGGCCTGACCTACATAACAAACCCAACTGCATTACAGCAGAAAAAAAAGACTCTCCTACGACAAGGAGAACGTGGATATAAAATTGCTTTTGACCACAACGAACTAAATAAAGGCTTAAAATCACGACTAAATGTGCTGCACTTTCAGCGGCCAGGTTCTTTTTTCTCAAGCCGAGGATAATCCCAGTATTAACACTGCATTCTGTTCAGTGCGGCAGTTTTTAAGCGACCATGCTTTGCTCTGTTTTCTTTTGGCAGACTATTTAGTGCGGTAGTGCGCGGTTTGGGACGCAGCCAGGAGCGAGCCGCGTTCATAAAAGGTTTTGAAACTCCGTGCGAGAATAAACCGCTTGCTTTTTTTTATTTATAATCCGATATTTCCTTGGCTACATGATTATGTGTCAACTGGAACAACAGCATGTGCAAAAGACACACCAGTTGCTTCTCGTTTTAAGAGGACGCCCCGGGAGACGCTGCTGGTGCTTGAGCTCTGCTTTGGGAGCTGCTCAGTGACTACTGATCACCAGGGTGTCAATCATGTGTACCACGCGTGCTGATTGGTTCATTTCCTTGATGGGGCGGGCCCAAAAAGGGGCAGAGCAGCTCGTGTCCAAACCCGAGCCAGTTCAACACAAGCGTTAGCTTTGTACTGGAGACAGCTCTGGATTTAAAGGTTCCAGTTCAGTATGCTAAATGATCAGAACGCCTTCAGTTAGATCCGATCTGTTCTGATCATTTCTGTCTACAACGTTTCACATTGCTCAGCTTTTCTACAGCCAAGCTTAGCGTCCTCGGTAAGACTTTGGACTGTGAGCAGTGTTGAATATCTACATGCCTCGTAATCATTAACAAAACGCAGTATATTACAGAATAACCCTCGTACAGACCGTTTTCATCTGATATGCTGTCGGGGGATGATCAGGAATAAAGCAGTGTGATGAGAACACGAGGCTGAAGTTTAGTCCCTCTTCACAGCTGCAGCTGCTTCCTCATCATAAAGTTGTGATCATAAAGTTATTAAGAGTTCCTTCTGTTTCTCGTCCTAATCTTGTGAAAATAAAAATAATCTAAAATGTAAAAATTTAACAGTATTTATTTTGTAAAATATTTATTATTTTATAACATTTTATCCAAGTGTATAATGTCATTTCCATATGCAAAATGTTTTTAGGCTACATTTGTACTGTAAGGAAAACTCACTTAGTGATAATACACACATTAATCAGAAAGAGAAATACTGGATCAGGTTTGAGAGTTTAAATAACTACAGGTCAGACAAAAATAATGAACAAATCTCTTTGCGTGAGAATTTGATTTTAGTCTGGCTACATGCCCCAGTGTGCACACAGGTAAATGGAAACAAAGGGCATATTTTTAAGACATATTGAAAGATTAATTCCATGGAATGAAGGTCTAATACCCTGTAACAAAAACCTGGTTTTAGGGTGGCCCAAGATCACTTTACATCTCAAACCTAACTGGCAACAGCACACTGAGCACTGGTGCAGACAGGTAAATGCATTCAAAGAGGGGAATGTTGGAGGCACACTGAAGGCTTTAGTCATGTCGGGCCATGCAAATAAATCCATCAAACAGAACTGGTCCCTCCCTTTAAGAAACACCTGGTTTTAGGCTGGCCCAGTGGGAATTTATTGTGTAATTTGTATTAAAGCCACTGTCACATTGGAGAGGCTGCACCATCAGCACCACCACCACCACCACCACCACCAACACCGCTATACCTGACCAGAGATGATGCAGAAGAGACCCTCCACAAAACCTTCTGAATTTTTCATTTGTTTTAAAAAAAATTGTAGGGATATCCATTTTTAATGGAAAATATTAGAGACAAAATGAAGCTCAGACTTTGTAAGGAAAGGATTTAGCTTCATTAGGGCAAAAACATGTAAGAGTAAATGTGAACGTTTATTTGTAATTAAGATTTAACAGATATTTCTTCACATAGTTTGATTACCACTGACCTTATTCATTTATTTAATCTATTTAAAAGATTCATTCTTAAATGCTAACGTGTTTATTTTGTTTACCACAAATTGACACGTAAGCTGCAGTTCTTAAGATGTTTTATTAATACTGAAATGTAAACAATGAAAACATTCATTAGTTAGCTTGTTAATGTAATTGATTTTTATATGTTTACTTTAATTCTTTGTTTGTTTTGAATTGTTAGAGCAAAACAGGTTTTTTTTTTATTTGGCTCCTTACAGAGAAACCTTAAACAATTTTTAGACTGAGAAAATGACTGATTAATCATTGCTGTATTTGACCGTTTGATAGATTTGGATTTTATTTATTGGTTTGTTTTATTTAATGGCTTATTTATTTACATTTACATGATTATATATTTAATTTTCATTCAAAGAGTGATTATTTGATAAATAATGTTCCTTTCTATATTATCTTGACTAGTCATATTCTTTTGAATATTCTTCTGTCAAGGTAAGTGAGTTGAAGTAGAGAGTAAAGGTGGTTAGATGTTTCCTTAGTCTGGATGGTGAAACGTTCATGCCACTAGTTGCATGCAGTATAATTTCTGTGCATCTTGACAGTTAATGGTGCTCTACAATCCTCAAAATCCAAAATTATTTGAAAGTTGCACTGTGAAGCCAGCCTTAAAAATAATGGGAGTAGTTCACTGGTTCTATTGTTGTACAGCGGCAGAAAACTACCAAAATAAACTACAAAACTAAACTACCAAAGCCACAGGCATGTTGACATACACTGGTCTGTCTAAAACCAGATTTCATAAAGGAGATGTATACAATCTTTAATATTTCATATTTCCTTTTGCCTATAAAGAGAATTATAACCAATATTCCTCAGCATAATCTATTTGATTCTGAGGTATGAAATTAGTTTTCCTTCCTGAGAGGACTCGTTCTGGCCAGATGTATTTAGGCCTTGTTTATACCGACAGAAACTGAGTTTGAGGAATGAGTTTTTGATGAATAGACTCACCACTGGAAGGTCAGTCTACGACAAGATTTTCTTATAGGCAGAGACCAGATCTCTACGAGGGACTTCTCGTTTGTTTTTCCTACAGGGAGGGACCAGTTCTGTATGAGGGATTTGTTATTTGTCTGGCCCGACATGAATAAGGCCTTTAATATGCCTCTGAAATTTCCTCTTTACCCATTTACCAGTGAGTACCAGTGCTCAATGTGCCAGGTTGCCAGTTAGTTTTGAGGTGTAAAATGATCTTGGGTCAGCCTAAAATCAGGTTTTTCTTACAGGGATTAGGCCTTCATTACAGGCAAGTAGGCTTTCAATATATGCCTCCAAAATTTCCCCTTTGTATTCGTTTTCCTGTCTGCACACTGTGCCGTGCTGCCAGACTAAATCTCACACAGAGAAACATGTTCTGTATTGAACAATGATCATTTGTCTGTCCTGTAGTTATTTAAAATCTCAAACCTGATCAAGAGATCTCCATATTTTTAATAATCACAAAAACAAGCTGCCATCACCGCCACATTTTATACCGATTCTGTCACTTCCTCCACCGCAGAGCATTTGATTGACAGGGATACCTCCATGACTGGGATTGCACTGTTTTTTTGGTCATAGTGCAAAATATTCAAAGTAGTGAAAAATAAGAACAAAATTAGAAGTCTGAGTACCATCCTCACAAACAATATTTTCAAGTTTCAAACACAACACAAATGTTCAGTGTTTTATATAATCATTCAGTGGCTAAGCCAGAACATGTTGACTGGGGTGGCCAAGGTGGGACTCGTCTTGAGATGATCACGTCTGAGGTGATCACAGCAAAGCGATAAATAATGTCAGAGTATCTAAATGTTTCTGTAACATGCACTCATCCTGCAGAACTCATCAATAAGCCCAAAGAGGAGAAAAGCACACAGCTTTTCACCACTCCTTAATAACAGGATTGCTCCATTTTATTCCAGAAAGAACGGCGCACTGCTCATGCTTGTTTCTATTGGCTTACCTTTAGAGGTGTTGTGAAAGTTTATGTTCATTTAGGTGGACTTGACCGTAACGGTCTTCTTTTCATATTTAAGTGAACAGTCTAACTGACTGCTCCTGGCTTGTCAAGCCCCAAATAAAAAGCTTAAACATTGCAAATAATTTTTTTGGACCTGTCCAGCTAAGTTTATTAGAAACTAATGCAAGTGAACATTATCAGAAATAACTGCAGCAGTAGGGGAGAGTGGCCAAATGTGTCTACAGTCATGTTCTCAGCTCTGTATGCTCTGTAACTCTAACTATAACTGTTGAAGCCACACTATTAAGAAAGTAAAAGCCAGTGGTGATTCATACCGGTTGCTGTGGTGGTGGTGGTGTGTGTGTTAGGCAGGTCTGGCTGTTGTGGTGAGTGTGAATCTGGAAGCTGCCCTGATTCCAGACTGAAGCTCAGAGACTCCAGGCCATTTTCTTTCCTCTCTTCCTGAGCGACGGCACTCAGTACCCTGGCTAAAGCCTTACCCACTGCTGGGACTGCAACAGCTGGAGTGTCTACAGTCTTCTCACACAAGCTCCTCTTCACCTGCACAGGAAAAACATCCTGAATTAATAGTGCAGACAATATGAATGAGTTCCAGTTGGTTCCAAAGTGGCCAAAGATGCCTTACAAAGTGCCAGTGCATATGGCACAGTGTCGGTCAGTAGTGATAGAGCAGACAGATGACGTCCAAATGAAATATTATAAAATTATGAACTGTCCAATTTACAGACTCGTTGTTTTTTAATTAGTTCATTATTTTTCAGTTCATAATACAAGGTCATTCCAGAAAGTAATGAGAAGTAAATTCCTGAGCTCTGTCGGGCGTACACATGGAGACGGTGGCTCAAGGTCAGTTAGAGTGGGATCTCAGATAAACCTGTTCCAGTGGCATTCTAGCCTTCATAGTGCCTGGACATTTGTTTTTATGAAACCATGCTGAAGTGCTCATTACTGGAACAATGCAAACAAGTTTGGAGCAAATCGTTTACCAAGAAAGCCCAATTTCCTGAAGAGTGATCACGGGAGATGAATCACGGGTGCTCGAGTACGATCCTGAGACAAAAAGACAAAGTCCTGAATGGCACACGACAACATCACATTGCCCAAAAACACTGTTCAGCATCTATTTTCATTCTCAAGGGATCGTCCATAAAGACTTCGTACCAGAAGGCCAAATGGTAACTGGAACATTTTACCTTGGAGTTTTGGAGCGTTTGTGGAAGAGGGTTTTGTGTGTGAGCCGTCAGATCGCCTCTTCACGGATCCTCCATCATGACAAAGCACAGAATCACACTTCACTGTTTGTGAGAGAATGTTTGCTGAAAAAAACATTCCAGTCTTCCACATCCATCCTACAGCCCTGATGTAGCTCCGTGTGATTTCTTCTTGTTCCCCAGGATTAAAACACATCCCCATGCATAAGCTCTACAGAGCCAGGGAATTTCATTCTCATTACTTTCCGGACAGACCTTGTATTAGAATGAGCACATTTATATAGACCTGTCATTTGTATTACAACCAGAACTGCCAGAGCTCCTGTTACAGAGAATTAATCAACACCTTCTGGTCAGATTTGAAGTCTGCAGCTCTGTGATTCAAAAAATGTTTTCTTTTTAAATTTTTATTCAGTGTGTCCTGAGAAATAGCAGATGTTCCTAAACAATTCTTCAGTGTCTACTGATTGTGTAGCAAAATGCATGAATCACTCCATAATCACACACTCATCTGTGCAGTGTAACTCTCATTTCACACACGTTGGGAATGCACAGGACATTAGCAGTACCTTGTTAAGGACATTGGCAGGTGCTGGTGTGGGCGCTGATGTTGGCACTGGCCCTGGGTTCGACATGGGCTCTGCTCCTGTGTGCAGCGGGGCAGGAGGTACAAATCGCGCCTTCTTTGCTGCATTGCCGTGGAGGAGCTGACTTGGTGCCGCAGACCTGCGCATCCTGTTCTAGTCCATGAGGAACACAATCACAATCACTTCCTGGTTCTCCAGTTTCCTCCCACCTCCCAAAATCATGTCAGCAGCTCTCTAAAGTGCCGCTGAGCGAGTGACCATGATGTCCTCGCATCCCACCCAGGCTGTATACCTGCCTCACACCCAGTGTTCCTGGGAACAGCTCCGGGTCCAGCAAAGCCCAGACTCAGTAAAACGCTGACTCAGTAAAGCCCTGACTCAGTAAAGCCCAGACTCAGTAAAGCCCAGACTCAGTAAAGCTCAGACTCAGTAAAACGCTGACTCAGTAAAGCCCAGACTCAGTAAAGCCCAGACTCAGTAAAGCCCAGACTCAGTAAAGCCCAGACTCAGTAAAGCCCAGACTCAGTAAAACGTTGACTCAGTAAAGCCCAGACTCAGTAAAGCCCAGACTCAGTAAAGCGCTGACTCAGTAAAGCGCTGACTCAGTAAAGCCCAGACTCAGTAAAGCGCTGACTCAGTAAAGCCCTGACTCAGTAAAGCCCAGACTCAGTAAAGCGCTGACTCAGTAAAGC
>JAOUQY010000028.1:10308664-10319450 GCA_028566355.1 Doras micropoeus
TCCTTCCTAGTTTCCTTCCTTCCTTCCTAGTTTCCTTTCTTCCTTCCTAGTTTCCTTTCTTCCTTCCTAGTTTCCTTTCTTCCTTCCTAGTTTCCTTCCTTCCTTCCTAGTTTCGTTCATTCCTTCCTTCCTAGTTTCCTTCCTTCCAAGTTTCCTTCCTTCCTTCCTTCCTTCCTTCCTAGTTTGCTCCCCTCCTTCCTTCCTAGTTTCCTTCTTCTTTCCTAGTTGCAGTCCTAGTTTCCTTCCTTCATTCCTTTCAGCTAATAAACATTAGATAAAATACAATGGCAACATGTCTATATGAACATGACTATCCAAGAAAAACAAATTGCGGAACTTGCGCCCTGGAAGTAACACCTCTTTTTTACTTTCCTCAGCCACAGTCAGAAAACACAGAAGTGAAGTTCCTTGCTCTACTTAAAACATGTTTTTGAAGCACATTTATAATTAGAAGCAGAAGCGATGATGGTGATACCAAGTACAAGAAACATCCATGCAGAACTGGTGCATTCAGACATCTGGAGCCTAGAATACCTAAATTATTCAGTAAAATATATTGAATACATTTAATTGCAGCAAGCGGAGAACTTCAGTTACTTCAGTTTTGGGTTGTCTAGTACAGACATGTGTAATGTGTAAGGTAAATTTCACTCACCTTTGCCCAGTGACTGGGTTCTGGATGGATATCTTCTGCTCGGTCGTCTCTCAAAAGTGCTTGCCCTCCTGATCCTGCCTGAGTGAGTCGCTTGGTACTCGGTCCTTCCACTAAAATTCCATTAATCAATAGTCTGAGCTGGTCACATTAAAGGTGATGCTTGTGTGTGCATGAAACATGTCAGTCAATTGACAAATGAATAGTTTGTGGACCAAACACTCCAAATCCTCTGGATGAATAATTTCACTACATGAATCAATATATTCTGAATAATAACCCCTGTTAGTTCATCATTCTAGTTTATTTCTATGTAACACAACACTAGTGTGTTTACCTGAAGCGGAAGCGTGAGCCGAGGCGCGTGAAGTCATTGCGACTTGCTTTGCTCTGGGTCGGCTGTCTGAGGCGGAAGAATGCATGGCTCTCGACGGCACACTTCCACAGCTGCTTACACACTGTTGAGCTGGAGAGCTGAAACACAAATGTGTGCTCCTGCTCGCGACCCTACACACACACACACGCACACAGGTACACTCTCAGTGTTTGACAAGTATTTATAAGACATGAGTAAATTCTTTGTGTGAACATATAAACTTGTATTAAAGGAGATTTTTTTGGATAGTTAAAGGTTCTTGGCTTCCTTGTTGGGTTCTATTTGTAAAACAGAAAGCCTCTGTTAGAACTGTTAGATGGGAGAGCTGGTGCCTAGCCGGCAGCTTAGGGCGCAAGGCAGGAACAAACCCAATCCATCGTAGGGCACGCACACGCACACACTCACGCACTAGGGCCACTTTAGATGGTTCTATTTCAAAACATGAACAAATCTGTAAGTTAAACCACTGTGACCCTGACCAAGATAAATCAGTTACTGTGTGAGCACCACATGCTCTACTGATAATGACAGTGGCCTTTCTTTTTCCTACAAGTTTCATATCTGACTGCCGGTCCCCATCTTTTTAATGACTCCCAGTCCCAATGTACAAATCTCCATACAGTATAATTGACAATGCAAGGCTTACCTGTTCATCATCTTCCACCACCATGAGCGTCAGCCTGTTCTTCTTGAAGTCCAGACGTGTGATTTTAGGCCTTAAATAGGACGGTAAACAACAAATTAAAAAATATATACATATCATACAATATCATTTAACATAGCACACATTACATGAGTGTGTGCCCTTACCAAAAGAAGAGGCCAATTTTGTTGGACCTTTCAAACACAAGAATTCCTGTTGGGGTAAGACCCAGTGCATAATCTCCTCCATCACGGCCCTGTAAACACACACGCAGGCACAAACACACACACATTCGGTTAGCAACATTAGCAAGAAACATTAACAAAAAAATGCCAAAGTTACTATAACACAACGGTGGTGCGTTGTTATCGGTACGCCATTTGTTACACCATTAAAAATGCAATGCTAGCAAATGTATGTTCTCACCTTCACAAAGTGCATGTCGACTCCATACATCTCCAGCCACTTACACTTATTCAGAAAGTTCAGCTCAGCCTGTGATGGACTCATTCCCCTGCCAAACACATGCGCATAGAATTACAATCACACACAAATGCATACATGTAGTGTACATATATACACATGTAATCAGCCCCAAGCAAAATTATGTAGCCTAAATAATCCACTTCCTTCCAGTACTGCATGCAATCCTTTTTTTCTACTTAATCACATTATTGTAAGTATTGGGGAGCTGTATTTAGTTCAAATTAAATGAATGTTACACACTTTGGAACAAGATATAATATCTTATAAATAATTAAAAATATTTATTCTATAAATATGCATGATACTGTACACTGATATTTTATCCACATGAATTATCCATTTTAATTAACTCCTTTGGCAGATGATTTTACCAAAAGAAGTTCATTAGCCAAGCACAGAGCAGAGAACTAATAATGGCTCTCACAGGTCAAGGATTAAAAGTCAGGATCACTGCTAACCCAAAAAAAGTTTCACGTAGGTTCGTAAGTAGTAACTGCACAATTTATGCAATAATGTATGGATTCTATTGAAATTTTGAGCTCTGTATCTTTACAAAAATAACAGAGACATGTTTTCTCTGTGTGATGACGATCTTAAGTGGTAAATATATTGTGGTACTGTGGACAAGCCATGCACACTAAAGTACCAGAAAAACTGTACTGAAAAAACAGTACTGAAGCCTATGCAAACTACATAGCAACACCACCTATGCACGTCATTGGTTGCGTCCACCAGTGTGTATATAAAGCAGAGACATCTGTGGAAGATTCTAGAGCTGTTTCTGCCATGAGAATGGCAAGTTGTCATGATTTTGCGATTTTAAGCATGGTTTAATAGTTTAATAGCTCGTGAGATGGGTCATAGCATTTTGTGGTAGCAAAAGCAAAGTTTGGACTTTCACGTATAAGCATTTCAATGGTGGACCTTAACTACAAGATTTCCGAAAAAACCTCGACCTTACAACAGCAGTGTGGCCATAAAAAGACTCGACGAGTGTCGGCTGGCAAGAATCATTAGGTATACGACACTGCCTCAAGTAACATCAGAATTCAATGCTGGGGCCTCAACAAACATCCGCGTAAGGACTGTGCACAATTCCCTCCAAGATCCTGTGGGGGACCTACCAACTATTAACTGGTATACCAGGTTTTCTGGTACAGTGTATTAGACAAGAAGGCTTCTAAACCTGGTTGAGCACCACAGTGCTACTAAACCATGATTTGTGGATGCTCAGGGTGAAGCATGGCATTCCTTGCGAGAGCAGAGCCCCAACCAGTAGTGTCACAAGACTATGCCTAGTAGTGAACCAGGAAGACAGACAAGACAAGTAGAGAAAGCATGTAGGAAGCCCACAGGGCAATGGCCAAAAGCCAATGAGGGAATGCCTGGACCAGCAACTGCACCTGCAACACTGCATTCTCTGCAGGTCAGCACAGAGAGCAAGCTGAACCTCTTTGGTATAATCATCTATGAATATTGCAGCTGTAGGGAGATTCTCCAGAGTACTCATGAGGTAGGCCTGGAGAAACATGAAGGACCTTGAGAAAGAAGGGTTAAAGGCTCTCTGGAATCAAATCAAAAGCAGGCTTACAATCTTGAGGTGGGGAGAAAGAATATACAGGACTAAGAAAAAAAATGAGGTTCTGCCAAAACCTATTCAAATATGTTCAGGGTCTGTTGGAGCAAAAGAAGAGTGGAAGGCTGGAAATTATTGAGGAGAAGCTCCTGGAACCAACTAGGGTCCCCAAGCAAGAACACTCGACTTGGCTTGCCAGGGCATGTAACCCAACCAAGAAAACTTCATAGTGGCAAAGAGATATTGCCATCTTTACACCCAAAGAACAAGCTTCCTGGACCTTCACCCAATTCAGAAGCATTGCACTAGTGAATCCAGAGGGGAAAATATTCTTTTCTCTGTCAGCAAAGTGATTGAGCAACTACCCCTGGAAAACAAGTACATCAACACCAGCTGCTAGAAGGCAGGTGTGCCAGGTTTCCCAGATGCATGGAACATGATTTGGAGACAGATACAGACTGCCAGACAAGAGTAGTCTGTCCTCCATGTAGTCTGACTGGACCTTACAAATGCCTATGGATCAGTACCTCACCAGGTCAACACCTTTGCCAAGGTTTTTCAAACAGGCATGCTTTTCACCCATAGACATCTTACTGGTCTTCATGCTGGTCTAGCCTTTTAACAAACAAATGTTTGATCACTTGAAAAATGGGTGGATTCATTTTTTCAAAAAACAGTTGTTGGGCCACAATAGTTTTGAGAAGTACAGGTGAGGCATTCAACCTCATGTACACTGTACCAGTTAAGCATGGTGGTGGTAGCATCATGCTTTTGCTGCCAGGGCAACTGGTACTTTGCACACCGTGGCTAGAATAATGAAGAAGGACGACTACCTGAGAAATCTTCAGCATAACCTCAAACTATCAGCTAGATGGTTGAAACTTGGACACAATTGGGTGTTTCAACAGGACAATGACCCCAACACACATCAGAGCTGGCTGTAGAATGGAGAAATCAGGCTAACATTAAGCTTTTGGAGGACCTCAACCTTATCGAAAACATGTCAACTGCTTAAAAGTCAGGTCTGTGCCAGGAAACCAACAAATGTAACTGAATCCTACCAATTCTGCCAAGAAGAAGAGTGGTCAAATATCTAAGCAGAATTCTGTCAGAAGATTGTTGGTGGCAGCCAAAAGCAACTTGTTTTAGGTAAAATTTTAGGTGTGCTGTATGTATATTTTGACCCTGTGCTGATATTCTTTTATTATTATTATTAAAGATGTATGTTGTACAATTATTCTGCCCCAGAAAAAGAGCAGTTCAAAAACATCAGTGAAAACCCAATACTGCCATGACATTCATGTCCATGATGAGTGCATGTAAGCTTCCAACCACAACTGTATGTCTCACTCTACTCTCTTTGAGTACCAGGCTCTTGAGATAATCTCTTTGAACTTGACTTAAAACTGTGTTGCTATTTCCTCAACGTTGCTCAATTCGCTGCTTCCGTTTCTCAGTTTCTGACAAGAATGAGGCGGGAGAGGTGTCTGTGAAGCCAAGCTGCTTCAAGTCGATAAGGACAATTGAGAGATCACAGACCTTAAGTGTAGGGGAAGGAGAGCAGGTTCAATAATGTTAAAATTATATATAATAACATCTCTGCTTTTTTGGAATGATATAACAGGTTAGAGAATGGATAGAGCTCCTATTCGGTTGGCTTGGTGACATTTTCTGGCACACCTACAGTACAAGCATGCTGAGATGATGAGGTTGTCCCTTCTTATATTTACAATCCATTTTTTGTTGTTGGTCATCAGAAGGGAAATTGTAAACGCTAATTTCCCTAATTGTATGAAGTACTTTGTTCGACTTACTGGAGGCTTGACAGAGAAATGTTTAGCTATAGCGCTGTTTGTTTGTTGAAATATTATTTTTCTGTAATACTCTCCCTACTAGATAAAAATAGTAACAGTGTGGATAGCGTAGGTGATTTAGCTGGCTGAGATTCAGCAATCCAGTGTACATGCAGCCCAATAGACATCTATCAAAGTCCACATGAATGAAAACAGACAGCATTTCTGAATACTGATATTAGTGGTATGTAAACTGAACTTTAACATTCACATGGGATTCCAGAGTAATAAAACATAACATGAAGATGGTACAAGCAACAACACCTGTACTAACAGAGCCACTGACTGAGGTTCTGATCAGATGTAGGGTTGTTAGGATGTGCTTTGAACCCCATATTAAAAAAGGCTGCAACAGCCTTATCTCGACAAGGACAAAAACTCACCAGCCTCTTTATTAGGAACACTACACTAATAATGGATGGGACCTCTCTTTGCTCTCAGAAAAGCCTCAATTATTTGAGGCATGGATTCCAAAAGATGTGGAAAAGTTTCCTTTGAAACTCTGGTTCATGTTGCTTGATGGTATCACATAATTACCAAGGTTTTGTCAGCTGTACATTCATGTTGTGAATCTCCCTTTCTACATCATTGCAGAGGTACTCACTCTATTTAGAGCTGGTTACCAGTGAATATAGTACACTAAAACTATTATCATCTTCATGGAAGTAGTTTGAGAGGACTTTCTGACTTGGTACATTACAATGCTGGAATTAGACAATATAAGACAATATTGGGCCCATAAATGGATGCACATGATCAATAACAATACTCAGATGTTGTAGACCATCTGCCTCAAGGTTTGGTGTGTTGTCCAGCCAGCTGTAAAGAGTGAACTTGATGTACCATAGCCTTCCTGTTAGCTCTGGCTTCCTTTGACCTCTCTCATCAACAAGGTGTTTCTGCCAGCAGAACTGGCACTGACAGGACGGTTTTTGGTTTTCACACTTTCCTTTGTAAACACTAGAGACTGTTATGTGTGAAAATCCCAGCTCATCAAGCAGTATCTGAAACACTCTAACCAGACCGTCTGCCACTAACAGCCATGCCACTGTTGGAGTCACACTTCCAGTCCTGCTACATGATGGCTGACTGGATAATGCATGACTGGGCAGGAGTAGCGGTGTTCCTAATAATATGTAATAATGTACACAAGTGTACACAATGAATGTCGCCAAATATGAATAAAGTATGTACATATAAACAACTACACATTCAGAAGGAATGGATGTGTTCTACTCTGATGCATAGCGTTCATTCTATATATACAAGGTCTGTCTGGAAAGTAATGAAAACGAAACTCCTGACACTCTGTAGGGCTTAAGCATGGGGATGTGTTTTAATCTTGGGGAACAAGAAGAAATCACACAGAGCCAAGACAGAGCTGTAGGGTGGATATGGAAGAACTGGGATGTTTTTTTCAGCTGAAAATTCTCACAAGCAAAACCCTCTTCCTCAAAAGCTCCAAAACTTGAAGGTGAAATGTTCCATTTACCGTTTGGCTTTCTGGTACAAATTCTTTATGGACAATCTCTTGAGAATCAAAAAAGACAATGAATAGTGACTTGATATTTGATTTGCTCATGCGAGCTTCCTTTGGGTGAGGTGATGTTGTCGTGTGCCATTCACCACTTTGTCTTTTTGTCTCAGGATCGTACTCGAAGACCCACGATTCATCTCCTGTGATCACTCTGTTCAGGAAATTGTTAAACGTTCCAACATTTGCTCCAAACTCGCTTGCTTTGTTCCAGTGACTAGGCACTTCAGCAGGGTTTCACTAAAACACACGTTTGGACACTGCAAAGGTCAGAATGCAAATGAAACGGGTCCTACTGTTTATCTGAGATCCCACTCTAACTGACCTTGAAACACCATCCCCATGTGTATGGAATGTATGGATCAAACTGAGAGATTAAACATGTAATCATTACAGAGGTGGATGAACAGAGAAGGAATATGTACTTATTTCAACAGTATAATCAAACCTACAGAGAAAATCTTTTTAAGGAAAATTTTTTTTCATCCTGATTCTATCAGCAGGATTATCATGGGGTCAATAGGAAGGTTTTAAGGTTTTAATCTCACACTGTGTGAATGACTCTGCCATGCTTTAATCAGGTCTAGGAACAGCCACCCACACAGAGCCCGAGAAAAACAGACAAGAAGTACAGACACGTTTCAGAGCTCTAATGATAATGTAGTGGCTGACATACTGTCCCGAAATGCACACTTTTTAGCTCACCTGCAATCCGCCCATTTGCGGTAAATGTCCGCCTCCATGATCTCCGTCTGGTTCGGCGAGAAACGGAACTCTGACACCAGCAGCGGAGTGTGCTCCAAGGGGTCACAATCTCCCAACTCACCTGCGCAAGGCACACACAAGACCGAGAGTTTGTAACAACAGAACACGCTACGATTGTAAATACACAAATGCAAAGAGAAATAGTACACACCTAATACCCACACCCACATACATGTACATATACACACACTAACACACATATAAAGACTCACTCTGTAGGCAATAAGCCCCAAGATCCACAGATACATCATATGGACACTTTAATCTGCTCAGGGAAAAGGAAAGGCTTATTGATGCATCAAAAGGCTTGTAAATGTGTTATTCAACCAGAGTTCATGAAAACGAGGCAATTTTGTGCTCTATTCTTCAAACCAAGACCTAGAGAGTGTGTGATAAAGACCCAGTAGACATACAGTATTTCTCTGTATGTACATGAGACAGAGAAGCCGCTGGAGAAAGAATGAGTATAAGAAAGAGTGTATCCCCTTGTGTAGGAAAGTGTGTCAATGCTCTTAAATTAGAAACTAGTGTTGGTTCTCATCGCAGATTCTTTTATTAAGAGAGCAGAGCAGCTCCCAGAGGATCAGACCCACATTAAGACACTGAAACTGGGATTCTATTGGACTGTAGCAGAAAGCAAGACCATGCGGATGTGTGTGTAGTCTTACTGTAACATTTATTCCATAATACACTTTCAGTACAACTTCGCCACGTGGCATGAATATGAAGCAGCTTATTACTATTCCACTGCCACAGCACGGAATCACACTTCCCAGAATTAAGATCACACTTAAGCATTAAATATTATTGATGGTAGCATGAGGAGAGACTGCAAAAATACTGTGGACTTCCAAAAGGTATTCAGAACACAGAAAAGGTTACTAAACAAGTTTGGCTTTATTTCTATAGTGTGTGAAGGTAATGCTTACTTGCCAGATAGAATGTCTTGTCGGAGCTGCAGCACAAAGAGGTACCTAAGGAAAATACACTTAGTCAGAAGATCACAGTGCAACCGCCTAATTATTACACTCTGTTTCATTTTACTCAGTTATAGTCCTTGATTATCAATGTGATTGTACATGGGTTGTATGTGGGTGTACATTAGAGCTTATTCATGCATATTACACTCCTCACAAGTAGAAATATGGACAGCTTAGATTTACTGTATAATCCATAGTAGTTAGTAAATAATATATTTTAAGATGAACAGATGAATAATAAGCCACATATTTACTGTCAAGTGAAAAAAAAATATATATATATATGTGTGTGTGTGTGTGTGTGTGTGTGTGTGTACATGCCCCAATTACACAATAATAAAAACTGAAATTGAATATGATTTCAATGAACTATTTGTTAAATAGAAACACATTTTGAAATGCACTGAAACACACTCAAAAAAAGTTGGCACAGAGGCAAAATAAGACTGAAAAGGCTATTCAAGCAAAACTGTTTTGCAAGGTTCCAAAATTAGCAATTTAACTGGTAACAGGTGAGGTCATCAAGATTATTGAGTATAAATGGAGCATCCACCAAAGGCTTAGTCTTTGCAAGCAAGGATGGGTCATGATTCACCACTTTGTGCCAAACTTTACATTTACATTGTATGGTATATGGCAGACACCCTTATCCAGAGTGACTTACATTTATCTCATTAACACAACTGAGCAGTTGAGGGTTAAGGGTCTTGCTCAGGGGCCCAACAGGGGCAGTTTGGCTGTGGAGGGATTTGAACTCATGACCTTCCGATCAGTAGGCCAATGTCATAACCACTGGGCTACCACTGTACAAACTTCATGAGAGAATTGTCAGTCAGATCAAATACAATGTTTCTCAGTGCAAGATTGCAAAGAATTTAGGTTTTTCACCATCTACAGTTCATAATACCATGAAAAGGGGAAGGGGAAATCTTGGTGTGTAAAGGTCAAGGGTTGAAACCGCTGCTGAATGTGTGTGACCATCAAGCCCTCAGGTGGTATTGTTTGAGAAACCGTCATTCTACCGTGATGGACAGAGCCACATGGGCTCGGGAGGACTTTGGAAAATCATTGTCACATTGTGTTAATCAAGAAATGCAACCTGAAATCATATATTAATGTTGTGCAGGAACGCCGGTGAGTTCTCTGTACTGCGGTCCACGTTTCCGCTTGTTTTTGAAAAAACGGACATTGGATTCTACGTGCCAAAGATGAAAAAGACCATCCAGATTGTTATCAATGAAAAGCATCTGAAAATCCAGCATCTGTAATGGTATAGGGGTGCATCACGGCCCATGGCATGGGTGATCTGCATAAATGTGAAGGTACTACTGATGCAGAGGCTTATGTTGGCATTTTGGAGAAACATATGCTGCTGTCAAGATTATATATTTTCCCAGGAACTCCATGTGTATTTCAGCAGGACAATGGCAGGCCTCATTCTGCACCAGTCACAACAGAGTGGTTTCGTAGACATAGAGGGTATGTACTTGACTGGCCTGCTTGCAGTCCAGCTCTGTCTCCTATTGAAAATGTATGGCACATCATGAAGAGGAGCACAGTGATCACAAACTGTTGAGCAGCTCGCTAAGAATGGGCAAAAAAGTCCATTTGCAAAACTGCAACAATTAGTATCTTCCATTCCCAAACAATTAAAAAGTATAATTAAAACTAAAGGTGATGTGACCCAGTGGTAAACATGCCTCTGTCCCAAATTTTTAGTGTTTCATGCATCAATTTCTAAATTTGTTTATTTATATTATTAACAAATAGATTATACAGGGGTTAGACAATGAAACTGAAACACCTGTCATTTTAGACCACAATAATGTATTAGTATGGTGTAAGGCCTCCTTTTGCGGCCAATACAGCATCAATTCGTCTTGGGAATGACATATACAAGTCCTGCACAGTGGTCAGAGGG
>JAOUQY010000028.1:10342628-10352961 GCA_028566355.1 Doras micropoeus
TGGGTCTCTGTTCTCCAGCAATCATCATGCATGTGTGCATGTGTGTGCATGTATGTGTGTGTGTGTGTGTGTGTGTGGTCCTGTGGTGCTGCCTGTGAAAAATGTGTGAGCACACATGCAAAGAAATTCTTCTGTACATGCACACGTGCACAGATAAATAGTAACAGTTTCTGGCTGAAGGTATAAAGGGTTTTTTTTTGGTTTTATTTAACACCGTTTCAATGAGATGAAAATTTGTTGCACTGTCATATAAATGATAACCGAGCACAGTCGTCTGCTTTACTAACTAGACATAGTGCAAGTATATTAAATAAGCGTACTTCCTAAAAGTCATCTTTTAGCTATTTTTCTTCTGAAAATAAAAATATCTTTGCAGTCCTGACCAGATACCAGGGGAAATCCAGTATTCCCTCTTTACACAAATTTACATAAACATTTGTGTTTGTGTGTATGTTACCTGAGTGTTTGTGAGTGTTAGCTCTCTGGTGACATAGGCCAGGTTACACTCTTCGGAATGACAGCACACTTGAAGGTAGTCATAATCCTTCACTTCAGGAGGATGAGGCCAGTATTGGTGGCATTTGGTCTAAAACAGTGCCAAGATTATTAAGCAAAACACACACATCCACACACACACATCCACACACACAAAATATCAAATCATTCTAGGAAAGAATTTTGACCAAATGGTTACTAAGCAACAGTCAAGCTGAGCTCAAGAATACAGCAGTCACAATTAAACTGTGTGTATGTGTGTTATAGCATCTGAATAGGTTCTTTCTTTGTGTAATGTACAAATACAAATTCTCTTCATTTATTTCAATGGAGGCATGTGTATGCTTGTGTATGTATGTCAGTATATTGTATACGGCAAAACAATGCATGTTTAAGAATGACTCTCGGAGCTTGTTTTTGAAACCTACCCGTCCTCTCTCCGTCAGTGCGGTCAACATGATGATCACACTGACTCCCTGCTCCCATACACTCCTCCAGAAGTGAGTACACGTGTGGGGCAATGGCCCCTGTGCTGCCATATACTTTAATGTGGTACCTGCTGGCTCAGTCTAAATCACACACACAAAAACACAAAAAACCTTAAATCTCCCATCCCACTGTGAGAGTAGTCATTCCCTGGGCTAAGCAAGGTTTGACACAAGCTAATCAGAAACACAGGCCCCAGAAGGAGCCCTCTCCAATAGCCAGGTCCAAACACAAAGCCCTTGCTTTTGAAATACCACAAAAATCAGTTCAATAATGCTATTCTTTTTTTAGGGACTAAACAAACAAACAAAAAAAACAAGTGAAGGGCAGAATAACATTACTGTGGTATAAGATTATAGATGTCCTCACCTTCAAATTTTAGTTGAGCAGCCAGGTCAAATTTGATTATCCTATTTCTTAACTTTAAAACAAAAGAATAACAAACTTTCCTAATACAATAATACTTTTATTCCCAGTCAAACACTAATTCTTAGTAACCACTAACCACAGTAGCATTGCTTCTCATTATTTTCATCCCAGGCCCCTTTTCCCATCATCATCAAAACTTCCTACTAAACCCTGGGGACTTGTCTGGGATTTAAAACCATTTCAACCATGGCGTATCGTGACGTGTTCCTGCTAGGTTGCTTGGCTCAATCCTTCCATAGAGACATATATCTGGTTGGATATTTATTCTCCCAAGGGATTTGTGTTTCAACACTTGGCCTTCACTCAAAACAGTATTGCAAGTTAAGCATTTAAAGCCGCCCCAAACCTGGTAAGCCTCTGAAGACCAGCAAGGATAATTTGTAAGATAAGATGTAAACTAGAGCTGCTCTAAACCCAAGTTACCTGGTTGCTATAGGTAACAAGAGCACAGAAGAGGTAATATCATTATAACCAGTGCAGTCAGCTCTAAGCAAAATCTCCAGCCCAACTACATCTCAGTAGACCAGTAACTAGCCCAAGAATGGTAAACAAGGTGCACACACATTTCTGATGTAAGGACATAATCCACTCCATAATCCCATTTCTTTCTCCCAATCTTTGCACTATATCTTACAGAAGAAACAGACATGCTGTGTGCACTTACATTTTGCATTCATTTGGTGAAATGTTAGATTTAATTCGGATTATTTGCTTAAAAACATCACTGTAAGCACAGAGTAAATAAAAGCATAAAACATAAAGGCCATGACCCTGGCAACCCTTTCAGTAACTACCTTGTCTGCTGCTCCTCCTCCACTCAAATATTCATAAAGTGAGCATGGGGCAGAGTGCTCCTTATCTCCATAGTGTGAAAAAGTATTTGCCCCCTCCCCAATTTCTTCTATTTTTAGATATTTCTCACATTTGAATATTTCATATCAAGCTACTTTTAATATTAGACAAACCCAAGTAAGAACAAAATGCTGGTCTTAAATGAGGATTTCATTTATTGAAGGAAAAATGCTCTTAAGCCCCAGCTGGTCCTATGTGAAAAAGTAACTGCCTCCCTTAGCTACTAAATCAACCAGTTAACCAAATTCAATTGACTACTGGGTTTAATTTCACTAGCCACACCCAGGCATGATTACTGTCAGATCTGTTGAATCTAAACATCACTTGAATAGAACCTGTCTGGCAATGTGAAGCAGGGTAGAAGTAGTCTCCAAATGCATTATATAATGCCATTTTCTAAAGAGATTTAAATACAGATGTGAAACGGTCACTGAAACACAGACGAACATTTAAAGACCTGCAGGCTTCACCTGCCTCGGTTACGCTCAATGTACACGATTTACCAATAAGAAGACACTGGGTGAAAATGGAGTCCATGGGAGAGCTCCAAGGATGAAAAATACAAGGCTCATCTCTCACTTGCCAAAAAAAATCTAGATGATCCACAAGATTTTTGGGATAATATACTGATGAGTCAAAGATGGAAATTTTTGGAAGACATGGGTCCTGTTACATCTGGTGTAAAGTTAACACTGATTCCACCATAAGAATGTAACAACAGTCAAACATGGTGGTGGTAGTGTGATGTTCTGAGGCTCCTTTGCTTCTGCAGGGCCTGGACAGCCTGTCATAATTGTTGGAGCCATGAAGTCTGCTCTGTCAGGTCATGACGTAAACTTCAAGTGCAGTTGGGTTCTACAGCAGGACAACGATCCAAAGCACACAAGCAAGTCCACTGCTGAATGACTCAAAAGAAACAAAATGAAGGTTCTGGAGTGGCCGAGTCAAAGTTCTGACTTGAATCCCATTAAGATGCTGTGTCAAGATCTTAAAAAGGTAATTTGTAGTTATTTGTATTTTTTTTGTGGTTTCATTCCTTCTGTGCCATTATTTCAGTGGCTGAATCAGAGTGTATGTACCAAATGTATAATCTGTTGTTTGTGTATGTTTTTTTTTGTAATACCCTGGTGTAGATCTAATTCATGGAATACTACAAGGAGATTTGTTTGCCTTCAAGGACAGTATGGCTCATTTTAAACTTTTGCTGAAGCTTGTGAGCAGTAGTACTTGGTTTGAAGATAGAATGCTCTAAATCTTATTCGTACAAGTTTTCATTTGTAGTAATGTATCTTGATCTGGGGTTTTGAGTTTTGAGAGAGCATGAGCTGTACCATTGTGTGTGGTTTCTAGGTGTGGACCCTGATGAGTGGGTTGAAGACAAGGTAAGAAATCTGACTGCAATTCATTTAGGGCTTGTGATTCATCACTTACCCTAAACTAGTTAGTTTTGTACACCATTATGGTTCCAGACTGCCTTTGCTAGCTTGGCATGAGTGAACTGCTTTCACAGCAGATGAATTTACTGATTAAAAAAAAAAAGAAGTTTCTCCTACATTGAATGTGTGGCTCCTTATTTTAAATGGCCTAGAGCTGAGTGATATTGCAAAAAAGAACTCTTGATTTTTTTTCAGGCTGTAGGAAGATATTATCAAGCTAAGAAGGCTTTTCCTTTGTAGCTGTTTAAACTTTCAAATAGCCTTTATGGATGTATTAATTGAATGTGTTAAGTGAAATATGCACATATATTAACATGTACAGTCTCAGTTAGAACATTTTTGAAAATTGCATTAAAGCATTCATTCAAATGAACTGAATTAATCCTGAAAATTGTCCAGCATGGACAAACTGGCCTAAAAGCGTGTCGACAAGGAAGGCGCAAGATGTGCATACGTCTCTTATATTTGACCAAAGCCCTAAATATGACGCTGTTGAAACTGCCGGGTTTTTTTGCTGGTCCTTTAAGCCTACTTAACATTTCAGAGGCACTTGATAAAATTATTCATGTAGAGCTTGCTCAAGAAAAAGAGAACATATTTGATATGTGGTGTATTTATCAAAATCAAGAAGAAAAAAGAGGAGATTTGTGAACTACTTCTCCTTGAAGAATTCAAGGACTACGGTCACCTCTTAACTAACAGAAAGTTTCAGACCCTGGTAAAGCAACCATGGGATCAAGCCAGGCTAAAAAGAATGATCTCTTCTGGGGTAACAGGAAGTCCACAAGTGGTAGGACCTATGTTTGACAGCAAGTTGACATAAGTTGACTTTTATTGTCTGAAAATAAAAAATTTTTTTGTTAATAAAGGAAAATTATCCAAACCAGTTGGATTATCCACTTGTAAATCTATTTGTGAATCTGTTGAGCAGAACAGCACACTGGAGTTGCTAAGACTCTTTATTCTTAACTATTCAAGCATTATTTTGGTTCAACAGACAATACTCCCTTTCTTCCAGAAGGAACTGTGTATTCGTCTGGTTAGGAGTGTGGTGTTCCTGTGTGCTTTCTCAGTGTCTTTCCTTTTATAGGTAGTGTCCCCTATCTACCAAAGACAACAGGGAAGCTTCTGTTGGTCAGGAGGGTTGAAATGGGTTTGACTAAAATGTCCTTACACTGTTTACATCCAGTGTTATTTTTATTTTAGACTTGGGCAGCTTGCTTGTGGAAACTACACTCTGGTGACGCCACCTATAGTTTCTGAGCCTGGAGTTCCAGATGGACCAGATGAGAGAGTTCTCAAAAATTCCCTGAGGTGTTTCCTGCATACACAGTTACTTGTGCTAGATCCAAATAGCTAAATGTAAGTGACGGATGAGATTAGGTCTATGTGAATGACGGTCTTTGCCACGGTTTATACAGACACTTTTGGTTTGTATAGAACAGCCAGTACGGAAAATGTTTCTGTCCCACGGTGTGTCTGTTCTAGTACATTTGAAAATGTAGTCATCCAAAGTACAGCTGACTCTGAAAGTAAACTGATTAAGGAACAATTAGCTGATAGTACTGTATGTTAAAGGAAGTGGTGGTACTTTCTGCATTATTTTTTTTTTTTATGCAGGATGGTTTGATGTGTATGAAGCATGAAGGAGTCAGGGATTCCCAAACTATGGGTGACTTCACATGGGTCACTTGATATAAACTGTGGTTATGAAAGGAAATCTCAGTGGCTTCTGCTGTTTTATTCACTTATTCTACAAAAAATTGAATGTGTGCTACTATATTGAAATGTTACCTATTTAATCAAGCCTCATTTAAAGTAAGTATGTGCTGTTTTAGTCTTTTTCACTAACCGGGCATGATGCAAAAAATCCCCCTGTACCTCTTTCTCTGCTAAAGAAACTAGCATTGCCTCAAATCACATACTTGTTTACCGTTCTAGACAGTTCAAGTACTAAAGTACTAAACGTCAACCATTTTTTCCTGTTATACTTAATGCCTGAATTTTAAAAACCTCACAATTATCCTTAAAACCTACTGAAAGGTCAGATTTGCATACCAGTCTATGGGCCTTTTAGATTAGTAAATAGCTTTGAATGTAGGGTCATCAGCTGATACGACATGCAGCATTCAGGAGAATGGAGGATAGTTATAAAAATAAAAAGGCACTTATGATTGTGTAGCTGTGCATGAAATCGCTAAACATATTACAGACTTGGAAACCAGTTGAATGGATGTTTTCTCTCTGACATACCGACTTATAATCAATGCCACGTTTAATCCTCCAGATGCTTCTGCACACGCAAATCATGCACCAAGTATGAACGAGGCCAGAGTGAATTATTATTACCTTTTGTTTTGTGTATTACCTTGTGATTTTTTAAACAAAAAAAAAAGTTTCATGTAATACAACCTCATCTTTCCCACTAGACTGGCAAGTCAGTGCAAGAAGTCTGCTTTTTAGTCACACACGCTGAACATGTTACTGACATATTGTTCACGCGTTATTGTTGTCCCGAACTATGCATTTGGAATTTTTTTTTTTATATTTTCATAAAGTATATTAAGACTTGGGGTCAGAGAAAATTCAGAATGTCTGAATTTGGGGTCTTTTGCCCAAAAGGTTTAGGAAGACTTGGCCTAGGTTAACAAAGGATGTAGATAATTACGACTTGAACTAGACTAGAACTAGAAAGTGTTGGTCCCTCCTTTACAGCCTGTTTGTAATCTAACCCATTTGAACATCTGCTTGTTGACTGTGTGGATTCTTTGCTCCATGGCAGGACACTGATATTTGATTACTCCTAAGTGTTATTTAACCATCCGATAGCCAGAACCACTAAATCAGTCTAGACAGCATTACCGATTAACAGCGTTTTTAGATTAAACCTTTGATAAAATTTTATTTTATATCTTATTCTCCAAAGCTTTGTGGCAGCTTAATGCTGAAATAACTATTAAGAACAGAGGTGCACTGTTTGTCTATTCACCTAATGATTTTGCTGAGCCTAGCTTTGTGCATCAAGCACTTTATATGTCTATTAGTAAAAAAACTGATTAGTCACATCATTTTTGCACCGAAAGCTCGATTCTCTTAATAAGCCTGGCTGTTTACCTTTGTTATGAGTTACACAGATAGGGATGGATCCTCCATGTGTGTGAGTAAATCCAATATTCTTAAAGGGTGCTGGCATGCTGATGTCGTTTTATTTAATTCCACATGTCAGAACACCCTGACCAAAATAAGGAACTTTTGACAAATCTAGTTAAAGAAATCTAACTATTGATGTGGCACTGAGACATATTTTGTGTGGACTGGAGCTGAGCGCACCCTACTGAAGCCAAGGCTTTAAGCATGACTTTCAGCATGTTGGAGGAAACCAGAGAAACCAGAGAACTAGGAGGAAATCCATGAGGACACAGAGAGAACATGGAGCTGTGAGATGGAAAATGCTAGCACCTTGCAGCCCTATGTTGGTTTACACACGATGCAAAGAAACAGAACCTATACATTTTACAAGGGAACAGAAATGTTTACAGAAAACAGTAAACAGTCAGCATGCTGTTTAAAATATGCAGGACAGTAAATAGATTAAAATAAATGAATGTTATTTTCTTCATGCATCACCTACTGATATCTCCCTTTTCAGAGTGTTTACAGACTTGGAAGTGTGCCTCTAGATGATGATGACTGTCCTCTAATCATTAAGGTTTCGGCCTTGAAAATCTGTTTCTGGGGTTAGTAAACATGTGGGTCGTTCTTCACAATAAAGCTGACCTAGTATGGACAAAATCTGGAATTACTAACTAATTACTTAAATTAATTACTCCGATTGAAGTTTTCTACAATGAAAAATATGTATGTCAGGCTAAAAGGAAAGGAAATGCATGGAAAATTGTAGTAAAAAGAAAAATTCCTTGGATCTCAGCCACACCAGTTTTCCTCCCCCACATTCACAAACAAACAGGCATCCAAGATACATAATATTTATATCACTGCATCATAACGTCCTGAATTCAATTATCCAATAAATTCCACTCCAATGGAATGAATTGTCAGATGTTCCTCTAGTCCTCTAGTTTTACTCTCACAACTTCACCTGCATTTAGTTCAGATACAACAGTGTATCACACAGACTTTTACCCAAACCTTGGAGGCACATGGTTGTCTGCAATGTTTTTGCAAGCTCTAGCATTAAGCTTTCCCTTCCCTTCCAGCAATGTCATTCCGCACAAAACAAGCTCCATGAAAACACACTTTGCCAAGGTTGCTGTAAAATAACTCACACAGCCATGACCCCAAGCCCACTGAACACTTTTTATGAACTGTAACACAAAGTGCATGTCAGGCCTCCTCACCCAACATTACCAAGCTCACTAATGCTCTTGTGGCTGTATGAGCACAAATCTCCACAGCCACATTCCAAAATCTAGTGGGAAGCTTTCCCAGAAGAGTGGGTGGTGCCTTCAGAATAGGAAGGTCAAAGCACATATGCGTGTCATGGTCAGTTTTACACATACAAGGGCTGTCCGGAAAAAAAAGAGAATGAAATCCCCATGCTCCACTGACGATTTCCAGCACTTCCACCAACAATGGCAGAGGCATTAGAAACGTTGTGTGTGTTCAATAGGATCATATTTTGAAAGTGATAACGTTGAATTGTAATAAATTCTCAATGCTTTCCGGACAGACCATGTACATTATATGACCAAAGGTCCGTGGACATATGACCATAAAACTTGTATGTGCTTTTGATTGTCCCATTCCAGACTTAGTCCCCCTTATGGAAAACTAACCTCCACTCTTCTGCTTTTGCTAGATTTTGGAGAGTGGCTATGGGGATTTGCCCACTCAGCCATAAGAGCATTAGTGAGGTTCAGGCACTGATGTAGGGTGAGAAGTCTGGAGGCACAGTCTATACTCCAGTTCATCCCAAAGGAGTTCAGTGGGGTTGAGGTCAGGGCTCTGTGCAGGCCACTTGAGTTCTGTTTGAGTTGGCAAACCATGTCTTCATGATGCCTGCTTTGTGCAGCTGTCATGCTGGAACAGGTTTGGGTCCCTTAGTTCCAGACAAGGGAAATATTAATACTACAGCATACAATGACATCCTATATAACTGCGTGCTTCCAACTTTGTGGCAATAGTTTGGGAAAAGACAGCGTATAGGTGTGACGGACAGGTATCCACAAGTTACGACCAAATAGTGTACAATTTGGCTACATTTATTTCTTACTGAAAATGAAGCTAAACATCAGGCACCTGCTAATGATAATAGTAGAGTAGCAATGCGAAAGACAAACTGAGAGCAACACAAGATTTTTTTTTCCAAGACCTGCTAGTGTGAATGCAGAGTTGCTATAACCTTTGTGGAAGACCTTTTCTAAAAACTCAATACAGATAGATTTGCCAGAAAATATGGCTCTAAAAAAAATGAGTGTACCTCCATGTACCATATGTCACTGACATGTATACGTATCTGTGTTAGTGTACATGTGTGTGTGGGTGTTTGTTTGTGTGTACTAGCCTTCACATGACTCGCATTGATGTAATTATCCTCCTCCAACTGTAATACCACTCTGGTCATGTCATCTAAAGGGAGCAGAAGAATGAGGAATGAGGAAATGGCAGTTTAGGACTTATCTAAAAATGCCTCGTCTAACTAGTTTCTAAAGAGTACTTGGTCTGAAATGAAACATAGTCGGTACACGCAATAAAATAAAACAATACATTTGACTATAACTGTAATCGAATCATGTCTCAGAGGTTTATGATCACAAATTATTATTCACAAAATGATTATATCACAAAACAATGAAGACATTCAGGTTCAGATTCACAAACCCTTTTAGACATTCTGAACAAAAAGAATCTAAAAATGCAATAATAATAAATGAAGCACTGACTGCTGACACATGTAGAAAAAATATCACAAACCACAATTATTGTGATAAAGGCTTTTCCACAATTTTGAATCAGTTCAATACTCACATAATTTGGCCTGTCAGAAAGAAACAAATGTGTCTTTTCTGACATCATTAGAAGAAACTTACACGGTAATACATCTTTGTACCGATTCTTTTCCATGTTCTCAGACAGCTTTGCACAAGACATTAACAGCCCTGCTTTCTTCCTGGGTAACTTCTGTGAGTATCGAAACACACACATTGCAAGGATCAACCATTAACCTGCACACATAGTTCAGGCAGGAATGCCTAGGGCAAAAACATGCATGTACACGTGTTTGTATATCCTGACCTCAAATTTCATGAGCAAAGTGCCAGAAGTCAGCCCTCTGTCCAGACGGGCCATCGACTCCTGCAGTGTCTCTCCAGGTGGGTGACCAGGAGATGGAGGAATTTCTTCTGGAAGGCTAAAACTGCCAGGGAATTGTAGTGGGGTTTCTGCTCGCACAGAGACACCTGTAAAACACAAAGCATTATTTTGTAGTCAATATAAGGCCAGCTGCTTCTATTTTACACCTCCAAACTGCCAGGAAGCGTAAGAATCACCACTTGTGCATATACCAAGACCTTCCAACAGTTACAAATCGATGTATGGAACAGTATTTTCAATAAATTCCACTTTTGGTTAGCCATCTTCCCCTTTTTCTATTTTTGTCAGAGTATATATATATA
>JAOUQY010000028.1:10495836-10506033 GCA_028566355.1 Doras micropoeus
ATATATATTTATTATTTCAGTATTCTGTGGACATAATACATAAGGTTTATATTCTGAATGCTGAGTTAAAACAATATGGAGGACAGGAGTGCCGCTTAAAGCAGCATGCAAGATTGATTTAGCATTGATGGATTTAGCAGGTTGTCAGGATGTAGATTGTTTTATGAACTTTAGTTTATTTCAGTCTGAGAACAAAGCAAGCACCCATCACCTTCCCAGCTGCACATTGTTATTTCATTCAGTTATTTTATATAGCCATTTAAATTTTAACTGAATTTATGGCATAAAATACCTCAGCCCTTGGAAGTGGTTTTGTTGCAGTGCAAATGTTTCTGTGTCTTCAGGTGTCAGTGTAATGGCCATGCAGACACTTGTAATGAGCATGATGGAACAGGCTGCCCCTGCCAGAACAACACAGAGACATCATCCTGTCTTAGCAGCTCACAGAATGATCGCAAGGAGTGTTACAGACAACAGGTATTATCAATTATATTAGTTTGCTTAACAATTTCATTTTAATGAAAACGTAAAGAGGAAAATTGTACAGCGGTATAAACCTGCACTCCTCTCCACAACTGTGAACATATCAGTCTAGCCTATCAATAAGTTATCAGTAATTTGCTAGTGTGTTCTAGATCATATTCAAACCCTTGTACAGGTTAACGGATAAAACCTGGATTAGCACTTAACACACAGAGGAAGAAGTGTAGTTGACCTGGAAGAATTTTAAACCATTTTCTCTGCTTTGCTGTTGTTTTCTTAGTGTGCCAAGTGCAAAGACGCCTTCAATGGCACACCGATCAACGGCCGTCAGTGCTACCGGCAGTTCAATGTGGACAACGAGTGCTGCTTTGACCCGACGTCGCAGGTCAACTGCTTCCACGAGCCTAATATTCGCAATCTGCCTATGGGACGCACAGTGTTTTTTGCGGCCCAGCCCAAGTTCACTAACGTGGACATCCGCGTCACTATCGACGTTACTTTTGGTGAGGTGGAGGTGTATGTGTCGAATTCCCATGACACTTTCATTGTGGATGTTGACCGCCAGACGGGTGTGCACGCCATTAAAATTGCAGATGATGTCGCCTCCGCGCCCATGACTAGAGGAGACAAAGAGGTCCCTTTGGCACTGTCACCGTTAAAAGTGCATACAAATTCTTCCTCTGCCATTCTTGGTCTGCACACTAAACCACACAGTGCTGAAAGGGAAGTGCGTGAAGAGCGAGCAGAGGGCCTCATAACGTACATCACAGTGTGGAAACCACAGACGGTGCTGATTGTTCGCGGTGTGCGTGATCGCGTCGTTATCACCTTCCCACACGAAGTGCACTCGCTCAAATCCAGCCGCTTCTTCATCGCGCTGCGTGGTGTTGGTACAGACAGCCATGGCGGAGAGTCGCAAGGCCTGCTGTTCCTGCGCCAAGACCAGGCACATATAGACCTGTTTGTTTTCTTCTCTGTCTTCTTTTCCTGCTTCTTCCTCTTCCTGTCTGTCTGCGTGCTCCTCTGGAAAGTCAAACAGTTCCTGGACTTCAGGCGTGAACAGCGGCGTCACATTCAAGAGATGACCAAGATGGCATCGCGCCCTTTTGCCAAGCTCACTGTCTACTTGGAGCCCGATGAGCCACAGCTCATCTATTTGCCCTCAGCCGGAGGAGGAAGCGCAGTCTCACTGGCGCATGTTAGGACAGGCAAAATAGGTGGCATGGTCAGTCGAGGAAGACCTGGAGCTCCGTCCTACAAGCATGATCCCGGTGTGACACGACACCATCACCACCACCCTGCCCTTGGCAGAGACAACAGTGGCCAGCACCTTTCCTTACACTACCTGAATACACATCAGTATGTTTCCAGCTCTGCCACCAATCCAACATCACACCACCATCACCACCATCCAGCTTCGCATGGCAGCTACCAGCAGTTCTGCCGCTCTGACCCGTTCCTCTCGCAGCTCCTGGGCTTCTCCTACTCCTCTTTTAAGGTGGGTCCCATCACCCTAGAGCCCACTGATGATGGCATGGCAGGAGTTGCCACTGTCCTTTTCCAGCTTCCTGGTGGTATCCTGGCACCAAACCGAGCCTGTCTGGGCTCTGCCCTGGTCACCCTGAGACAGAACCTGCAGGAGTACTGTGGGCACGGTGGAGCAGGTACACATCCGGGAGTCGGCGTTGGCCGAAAGGGAATCCTGGGCCACCAACATCTTACCACAATGGCCATGTGAGGAGCAGGAGAAAAGGTGGAAGTAAGAGTGATGGACAAATGGGAATTTCAAGTGGGGAACAGTTAAATTATGACCATGAATAAGAGAAAAGAATGGAACAGGAGGGACAATTTGAATGAATGAATGTTCTAGGAAGGGCCAAGCTACTTGAAGACTGTGCGTGGGTGTTTTCTAAGAAGTATATTTATTGAAACAGTGGAACAGATTATGTGGAATAGATGTGATTATTCTTGTACATATACACACTTAAGTATTAAGCATCTTTCATTGATTTCATCATCTTCTGCCCTTTGTGGAAAGCTTTCCGTGAGCTTGGCAGCAGCATTTAGGAACTACATGTTTTGTCGCTGCAGCCTTCCTTTGTCCTGTATACACTACTGACAGACGCTGTCACAGAGAAAGACTTTGGACTGAATTTGGATTTACTGTGTATTATTGCCCATTGGGAATGATGGCATGGTTACAGAACCAAAACGTGCTTTAAAACTCACTTTAATGACAATCTGAACTGCCATTTATAAGATCCTTGCAGCTGTTCATCATTTAACCATACTAAAATTAGCAGAAGCAATGGTTTGAAGCTGTAGATCTGTTGAATGGTGAACCATGTTGTTAGTTTTACATATGCAGTATACATACAGTATACATTATACATAATACATACAAAATTTGCATTTTAGTGTTTCTGGAGTTTCCCCACTCCCAGTGTTTATATGGTTTAATTTCGCTTAGCATCCTTAGCAGATTTTGACTTTTGACTGAATTGCGATGGAATTATGTCAGCTGGTGTGCTGTAATGTTAAGTCATGGCCTACAAATGAAGGACTCACCTGCTATCTGGTCATTGTTACAGTGGTCAGTGTTAGAGTGTACAGTATTGGACATGCTTTAATATTTAATACTATTTAAGAAATGGGTGATGCAATTGTGCATTTTAATCCAGCTACATTTTGTTGAACAGTATTTATTTCTAATGGTTTGGTAATTGTTTCAGAAAAGGGCTTCTTCCTGGAAAGGACTAATTTAAGTAAAAATTGTATTCTCCATCTTAATGGAATGAACAATGCAACGAAAAATGGCAGGTGGAACAAATTGTATATTTTAGTATGATTTTAGTAAATCTGGTAACAGAAGGGAACAAAAGACCATGGCCAAGCCTTTGTTAGCATTTCCTTTGTTTGAAGTTTGTGTTCATTTTTTCCACAGGGTCAGAAGTGTCCTACCTTAAAGAGGCTAATTTGAGTCTAAAGGTTTATCAAGTACTACATGGAAGTAGTACTACATGTACTACACTAAATTTGCCCAGCTGTGAATGAATTTGTTTGTATGTGATGTCCTGCGATGGACTGGCATTCCATCCAGGGTTTGTCCCTCATGTTTATCCAGTGTTTCTGGGATATGCTTTGGATTCCCAGTAACCCTGACTGGGATAATGCGGTTACTGTAAATGAATGAATGAATGGTGAAAAGCTGTACGCATATATAACTGTATTGCACCTTGTAACAATGCCACAAGAACCTCAATCAGCAACAGCCTGGGTTAGCAGTTCAATTCAACATACAACTGTCCTGGATTTATTTTGGTGCTGTAATGAAAAGGAGAGAAGCTATTTAGGAAGAGTCGAAGACCAAAATGTGTACAAATGTCTTGAAATATGTGGATGCTATGTATTCTGTTTTGTCCTGCATACATGCTTTTATATGATGTGATTCATGCTCATGCATTCTGTGTATATACCGGTTTGACCCTATTAAACTTCATCTAATAGTGGTTAATACTGTAATGTTGTGTTTGGTATTCTTTTAATCATCAAACACCTGGGACCGAAATAATGTATCAATAATGTAACATCGCTTCTCTCTGTCAGAACTTGCTTTTTTGTCCTCCCCTGACAGCAAAACCCAAAGCAAACACGACTTAGGCATGCCTAGTGTTTGTGGGATTGGAGGCAGTTGTCATAAGCAGAGTTATAAAGAGTTATGAATATGGGCTTTGCAGAAACCAAAACATTTGCACACACATGGAATTACTTCTGTTTGACCGATACTGAGAGATGTAATAGAATTTGGGGCTCACAACTATAAAGTTTTGCATTACAAATTGTTAAAAATCTTAATGGGACAGCAACTCTACTAATTATGACATCAATTTAATCATGTTCATACACTCATGGAGCACTTTACTAATACGGAACACTAATACTAATACTGAAAACTCCCTTTGCTCTAAAAAAGAGCCTCAATTGTTTGTGGTCTAGATTCCACAAGCTGTTTGGAGACACATTCCTTTGAGAAGGTCCTTACATCTCAAAGGTGTTCTGGGTGGCTCGGTGGGTAGCACCGAGGGAAGGTCCTGGGTTCAATGTGTGGAGTCCGCATGTGCTCCCTGTTTACTCTAGGTATTCCGGGTTTTCTCCCACAGTCCAAAGACCTGTAGTTTAGGGGAATTGGACATACAAATTTGCCAAAATTGCCTGACTGTGTTTGAATATGAACTTGTGTGCTGATGAAAAACTTGTATGTTCTACTGGATTCAGATCCCGTGATTGAGAAGACCACAAACACCAAACTTCATAGTCATGAAACCAGTGTGAGAAGACTTTTGCTTTCTGACGGTGCGTTAACATGCTGTTAGTAGCCATTTGAAAATGGGCAACCTGTGGCCATTCAAGCAACGATAGATTTGGTATTAACAGGTGCAGTGTACCAAGAACACATTCCCCACACCATTACACCACCTCCACCAGCCTGGACTGTTGACACATGACAGATTGGGTCCACGGATTCATGCTGTTGGTGCCAAATTCTGACCCTACCATCTACACCTGAGCAGAAATCAAGATTCAGTACACCAGGCTACATTTTTCCAGTCTTCAACTGTCCAGCTTTGGTGCGTCTGTGCAGCTTCAGTTTTCTCTTCTTGGCTGATAGAAGAGAAACCTGATGTGGCTTTCTGCTGTTGAGAAACATGAGAAACCTCCCCAAGTTTCAATGTCTTGTGCATTCTGTGATGCTTTTCTGCTCACCACAATTGTATAGAGTGGTTATCTGAGTTACTGTAGACTTTAAGTTTGAATCAGTCTGGCCATTTCCATTGACCTCTCTCATTAACAAGGGGCTGCTGTTTGCAGAACTGTTGCTCACTGGATGTTTTTTTCTTTATCACCCTATTTTAAGTAAATTTTACAGACTGTTGCACATGAAAATCCCAGTGGATCAGCATTAATACTAAAAAAAAAAAAAAAAAAAACATCTGGCACCAACACTCATGCCCCAGTCAAAATCAGTCACAGTTTTGTTTTTTCCTAATTCTGATGTTTGACCTGAACACTACCTAAAATCCTGGCCTGTATCTGCTTTATTTAATGCATTGCACTGCTGCACACAACTGACTGATTAGATAATGACATAAATGCAAAAGTGTACCGGTGTTCCTAACACAGTGTTCAGTGAGCGTGTACCTTCATGGTATCCTGCTTTGGCCAATTTCCAAACATGCAACCAGAGCTATGCTGCTTTCCCACAATGCAAAGTTTGCACTTAATTTTCAGAATAAAAGCTTGAATCAGTGGCTAAGAAGGTAACAAAGGCCACAAGCATACATGCCAAGACCCTGGATATAATACATCAGGGGTGTCAATCTCAGTCCCCAAAGGGCCAGTGTGGGTGCAGGTTTTCTTTTCAACCAAGCAGAAGCCACACACTACTGAAAGTCAAGAGCTATTGATTAAAAACAGGTGGAATAAAGTGTGGCTTGTGCTTGGTTGGAAGGAAAACCTGCACCCACTCCGGCCCTTTGTGGATTGAGTTTGACACTCCTGTAATTCATTATATGTTTTCTTCTAAAATGTTTCATTTAACCAAAATATTCCTTAGATAAGCTGTTCATTTTTGTGAACCAGTGAACAATAATATCTTAAATATCTTTTTTCTTTTTTTTAAAAAAGTCATTGTAACTATAGCAATTAATGAATGTTATTATTGTGTCGCTTTGCTAGGGAAGAGATGGCACGAAGATGCACTATGGGAAGAAGGCAAGCCAAGCCGGAAGAGGCAGTGTGATACTCTGGGCAATGTACTGCTGGGAAACTTTGGGTCCTGACATTCATGTGGATGTTACTTTGACATGTAACACCTATCTAAACATTGTTGTAGACTAAGTGCATTCCTTAATGGCGATGGTATTCCCTAATGTCAGTGGTCTGTTTCAGCTGGAAAATGTGCCCTGCCATACTGCAAAAACTGTTCAGGAATGGTTTGAGGAACATTATAAAGTGTTCAAGGTGTTTACTCGGCCTCCAAACTCCCCAGATCTCAATCCAACTGAGTATCTGTGGGATGTGCTGGACAAACGACTCTGATCCACAGAGACCCCACCTCAAAACTTACAGGACTGCTAATGACTTGGTGCAAAAAACAAAAAACAAACAAACAAACAAAAAAAAAACACAGCACACCTTCAGGGAGTTTTGTGGAATCCATGCCTCTACAGGTCAGAGCTGATAACTAACTAACCCATTGGACATCCCATTACAGATTTAGTCCCCCTTTGTTGTTATAATAACCTCCAGTCCTCTGGGAAGATTTTGGAGCATGGCTGTGGGGATTTGTGCTCATACAGTGACAAGAACATTAATGAGGCCAGGTACTGATGTAGGGTTAGGAGGCCTGGGGTGCAGGTAGAGTTCCAGTTCATCTCAAAGGTATTCAGTGTGCTTGAGGTCAGGGCTGTAGAGTTCTTCCACTCCAACCTGGGCAAGCCATGTCTTCAAGGAGCTCGCTTTGTGCATATGTCATGCTGGGAAGATTCAAGGGGAATCTTAATGCTACAGCATACAAAGACTTCCTATATAATTGTGTGCTTCTAGTTTCATGGGTGTGATGGTCAGATATCTACAAAGTTTTGGCCATATAGTGGATATGAAGAAACATATAACGAATATATAATCATGCAGAAGTGCTTGGGCACAGAAACTCAGATAAGAACATCTCAGTGTAGGACAAAATGTCAGAACAAGAAGGTCTATCAGTTTATTATAACCAGCTCAACCTGGGTTTTGTCAGCTGATAGCTGATCAGACCCAAAGCTACAACTCTTGTAACTCCGACATTTCATCTTTATTCAGTATTTATAGACTTTACATGAAATATCCCTCCTAGAAGTAGTGAAGAGTTAGTAGGGGTAAAAAAAAAAATCAGTGTACAATGATTTGAAGTTGTTCTTGAGACCATGTCAGTGTGTTGTGGTTGTGATTGACCTTCAGTAAGCTTTATTCATTTTTCTTTTTCTCTGGGTGTTAGATTATTTCTTGAGAAAGGTGAATCATTAAAATTTGGACAATGTTTTTTTTCCCCACGACAACTCTCAGGTATTTGAATTCGGCTGCTTTAAGTGTTTATTCCTGAGAAACATGCGGGCAGTGAAGCCTGAAGCAAACCCCGACGTGCTGCAGTTATTGTGAAAAACTCGGTAATGTCGGCCATCTTGTCACGGGCTGCTTGATTCCGTTTTCACGACAACCTTTAAGTTGTTTCTGTGGTTTTTACCTCGTACACCTTGACAAAACAACCCGGTTTCTTAGCTACAGCCGCTGACCCGGCAGAACCACTGAGCCCGTTTTAACGGAACAGACCCGTGCTGGTGCTGGAGCAGGTGTGGGGATAAAAGAAGCGCTAATAGCTAACAGGATTTAAAAACAAAACAACAGAAAAACAACAAATCAGTGCTTCTTGCTGGCAGCTGTATAGTGGCACCTGCATGGATTTTGGTGATTAGCTCATGGTGAACAGGCTAATCCATGGGCATGATGGGAGAGTGAAGAGGTGTGAAGAGATGAATCTGTCTGCTGAGGAATTAAATAAGTAACGTTCACAGGCCTG
This sequence comes from Doras micropoeus, assembly GCA_028566355.1. NCBI lineage: Eukaryota > Metazoa > Chordata > Actinopteri > Siluriformes > Doradidae > Doras > Doras micropoeus. Next base: position 10,503,938 of record JAOUQY010000028.1, read on the forward strand.
TTTTTTCCCATCATAATGCTAAAGGCTATTTTGAGATAGTTGCACCTCCAGGGCTGCTGTGTATATACTGTATAATAACTGGTGCATTCGATTTCAGTGCACTAGCAAGTTATTAAGTCATCATCATCATCATCATCATCATCATCAGGGTTGTTCCGGTACTCGGACATGTAGCGCGTGTTGCTGGTGCAGTGTGACGTCATGGTGAAAATCAGATCCCAGTGTGCTAGCTTGGCCAAGGCTCCACCAGACCTGCACATCAAAACAGAGCCCTGTCCTACAGAAGGAGCTTCCAATAACCTGGACGCAGACAAACATCTCCTTCATCCATGTCATGGAGCTCCAGGCTTTGTTTGTGAGAACAGCCCCTCAGAGCTTCTCCAGATGAAACAGGAGCCTGGGCAGTCCGAAACAGACTTCATGCAATCAGGGAACAGGAACCTACAGCCTCCGTGCACAGACTCCAGAGCGTCTCCTAAGACAGAGCCGGACTGGTTTCCAGTGACCAGTGCAAGCCTGGGTCTGAAAACCGAATCTGAAATCGACGATGTGGTTAATGGCGAGGTGTTATTCCACGTCAAGGAGGAGGAAGAGGATGTGACGAAGATCAAGCTGGAGACAGCAGAACAGGACAGCGACCTCGGGCAGGATGAAGAAGCAGGTAATTTAAATAATTTTATAGGTCACAGGGACAAAAATATTGACCTAGTTAAAGGTTAATCAGGCACTTTTTTTTTTAACCAGCAATGATTCAACACTAAAATGAGATTTCAGATTTAACTTATTTCATAAATTGTACCTATTTTCAGTGAGAGGTTACATAAAGACCCCATGAAACACAATGGGGAATGTTTATAGAAAAATCCACGACTCAATGGTGCAGTTTGGACCGAAGAGCTACTTTTACCACCCTGAAGCTGGTTATTTTCCTATAACAGCATATCTTGGAGTGTTTCCTCTTGTACTACACTACTTTGCCAACCATCGAAATATATATTTGTTTACTATATTTAATGTCCTGGAACATCCATGAGACACGATTGTTCTTGTGATCACTTGAGTTTTAAGCAGTCATTCCCTCATCAGCCTCTTTCTCAGCTGTTTATGTTACTGAGAGGTGTAAACTCATCAGTCCTGTAAAACATTTTTCCAAAATACTGACGAACAAAGTGCTGACACTGGAGACTCCTTCATTAAATGATACTGTTATGATCCCTTTTCTGAAAAATTCTGTACAAATGTAACACTTCTGTGGCAATACTGCTATTCTGTCGTCCTATCTCCCAGCACACAAGCCACGTCTTTTCAGTTCAACGACTTTTAAACTATTTTGCTGAAAATAAAATACTGCCCGATGGCTGTTACTCCGTTTTCCACATTTCTGTAGTAGAAGAAGCAAAGAGACATGCAGTGCATACAAAATCACGTACGTCTATACTAAATAGGATAGCAAAATAGTACGGCTGGAACAGTTAGTGTGTCTGAAACCTTAGTGTGTAAAGATAGTAAACAGCAAGTAAACTGATTATACACAATGGCGAGTGGAAATTCGGAGCATGTCAACACCGGACACTATTTAATCCCGTGATGGCAACATTACAGGAGGCGTGGCTTCTGATGCTGAACCAAACCATACAAAAGTAAGGTATAACAAAAGTAAACCATACATTACCGAGACGTGCATGTTCCTGAGAGTGCATCCATAACTCTATAGTAAAACAAAGAATAAATACTCTAATTTAAAACCTACTGTGTCTACGCTGTCTTCTCCTCTTAGCGAATTCAAGCATTGTAAAAACGCTGCAAGGCATTTTGGTCTTTGTATAACTTTTTGAAAAACCATTGGTAAATTTTTGTAGCATGTGGGAACTTTGATTTATCTCAGCGCAGCATTTTGAACATTTTCTTCATGAGGCTTTCAGGCGTAATGTTGAAATGCATCCGAAACGTTCTACACTCATTTGAAAGTAATTACATACATGTTGAGAATAGAACGTACTGCAATTACTAGTAAGTACGTACAGTGGTTAGACAATGAAACTGAAACACCTGTCATTTTAGACCACAATAATTTATTAGTATGGTGTAGGGCCTCC
>JAOUQY010000028.1:10636879-10649413 GCA_028566355.1 Doras micropoeus
CCCTACACCATACTAATAAATTATTGTGGTCTAAAATGACAGGTGTTTCAGTTTCATTGTCTAACCCCTGTACGTCTCCCATGTGGAAAAAGTTGCCCCCAAAAAGCAGAATTCAAGGTTTCATCAATGACAAGTCATCCAGGCCCTGCAGAAGCCAAGCAGCCCCGGACCATCGCACTCCCACCACCATGTTTTACTGTTGGTATGATATTCTTTTGGTGGAATGCGGTGTTAGCTTTACTCCAGATGTAACAGGACCCAGGTCTTCCAGAAAGTTCCACCTTTAACTCATCAGTCCACAGAATATTTTCCCAAAGATTTTGTGGGTCATCTAGATGTTTTCTGGTAAATGTGAGATGAGCCTTTGTGTGAGTTTTTTTGGCCAGTAGCGGTTTGTGTCTTGCAGCTCTCCCATGGATGGCACATTAGTGTCTTTCTTATTGACATTGATTTTAAACCGAGGCCTGCAGTTCCTTAGATCTTTGTCTGGGTTCTTTTGTAATCATCTTGATGAGTTGTCAACGTGTTCTTGGTAAAAGTTTGGTAGGCCAGACAATCACGTTTTCTCCATTCGTGGATAACGGCTCTCACTGTGGTTCACCGGAGTCCCAGAGTCGTTGAATCTTTTGTTGAATCTCTTTAGAACGTGGCATCGTGCTGTTTTTTGAGACCTTCTAGCCTGCTAGACAGGTTCTATTTAAGTGATGTTTAGATTCAACAGGTCTGGCAGTAATCATGTCTGGGTGTGGCTAGTGAAATTAAACCCAGCAGTCAATTGAATTTGGTTGACTGATTGATATAGGGACTAAGGGGACAACTATGTTTTCACCCAGGTAGGGCTGAACAGTGTTTGTCCTTCAGAAAATGAAATCATCATCATCAGCATTTTGTTTACTTGGGTTTTCTTTGTTTAAGACACTGAAATATGCGAAAATAGGCTAGATTGAGAAGGGGGCAAATACGAGTAAGAGTATCCCACTATCATGGCTCTGATGTTGCCAGATTCTAGACAATCTCCCCATCACAATTCTGAAAAGATATCTCTACTGCCAGCATTTTATGGTGAGATGCATGTAAAAGCATAACATTTCACAATAGATAAGATTTCTTTCGAAAGCTCTTTTTCCTTGATTAAAAAAATCTGCAAGTATTATCATATCAAATGATGGATTTGGATAGCCTAGACTGAAAAACAAAACCCCAAGATGCATCATGTATAGCTAGCTCTTATAATGACCCAGATCAAGAGCTTGAAAGTAAAGGTGCCCTATAAATAGCCTAGGATTCATGGACTTAATGCTTGGGCTATGAAACCATCATCTTTCTGCAGAAAGAAAACTGACTAGGAAAAAAAATACCATAAGCCTCCTTGAGTATTTGGCTCTGAGGTCGAAATGGTTCTGATCAAGCACACAAGGAGTCCATTGAATGTTTTTAGTCAGACTACTGTATTGTCACTGTTTTGAAGCAAGCAGGATGATTCATGCTTATTAAGTGTTAAAGTGGCTAAGCAGCTTTTTTTGTTGGCCAGAGCACTGGATCTTCCTGTTACGTGCTCTCTCTTCAGAGTTCTTCCACTGTACTCAAATGGTGACATAATGCGTTTAAAACACCCCGCTTTCTACTATTTCCAGTCTAACTAGAAGGTTTGTTATCAGCCAGCTCTTGAATAAACAGCTCACATTTTTTTTCCATGATCATTCTTTTACCATGCTGCTCACATAGCCATTTATAAGCAAATACTATGGCTTCTGGTTCACAGTGCGGGGAAAAGATGATGCGGCCGCACTGTGCGTGGGATAACGGAGAACAGGGCAATGATGATGAAAATGGCAAATCGAGCCCTATACAGTAAATATTCAGAAGTACAGGTAACTACATAGAGTGTATTAAGTACACCGAGCAGTAGGAAAGACGTTAGTCTAAACCAGATGTATTGTGCAGAGCTGCGCATACAGGCCGTGGGCATATTCACTGGAAAAACACTGCAATGGTACACACACTAAGTGAACTGGGTGGAGGTGCAGGTCTGCGCGGCATAAAGCAGGTATGTGTTCTGTAAAAGGGCTCTGTGTTTGACGGCAGGGAAATTACTCCTGTTTGAAAGAGAGAACTCCAGCCAGACCTAATATGTGCATGGTGACTCTGAAAGACTGTCAGTTGCCTCGTATCACGGTGACTCATTTGGCCCTCGACGTAGACAGAATGAAAAGCATTAGGCTTTCACTGACTTTTTGGCTTGCCTTTTCTGTTCATAAGTGGTAGTGGAGTGGGTTTTTTCAACGTAATTGAAAACGTACACTTTACTACCGTAATCACCCTGAGAAATCCAGTCTGAGTTGTTTGGGAATATTTAAGATTTTGTAGTAGTAATTACCTTTGTTTCTGCACACAGGAAGGACTAGAAAAATAAGGAGTTGGCCAAATAAAAGTGGGGAAGCGGAGGGGGAACAATTCACGTATTTCCACCACTGATGTATTCGTACTGAAAATACTGGGCAGAGTGGGAAACTTCTTGCGGGTTTGCCCAAATGTCAGGATATATTTTCTCCTGAACAGTGGAATGCTTTGTTTCCGTGACTGCATCACACAGTCTGTAAAGACGAATTTTCTCTGGAAGACATTAAGGTACAGCTACGAGGGTTTGCTTCTGACTGTTTTCTCAGCCACGCCCCAGGTTTGGTAGAGGATTCCGATTGGACAGTGATTGCATTTGCTCCTTGATGAAGTACAATCACGTGCGTTGTGTTGCGCCACGTTCACAGAGCCACACAGAGGAATACAATGCAGCTGAGCTGACTGCATTTTAAGGTGGTTTGTTTTTCTGATTAGACACTTTCTTATCTGATAAAAGATCTAGCGGGATTAAATCAATGTAACGGATGTTTTACTTTTCAAAAGACTGACCTTTGTAATTGTTCTTTGTTTAAAATATCGTGAGAAAATCGAATCATGAGCAGACCGTATCGTTACACCCCTAATGTCTAATAGAGTGGACACAGTGTTTAGAAACTTCAGCAGCCCTGCAGTGTCTGATCCAGTCGTACCAGCACAACACACACTAGCGCTGAGCATCAGGTAGAAATACACTTATTTGCACACATTGTTTATTTAGAGTTTATAAAACAGGATGGTGGGACTGTGTTCTCATTGGCTAGGAAAAAATGGTGGAGCTGCTAGTCATGAGATGTTTACTTTGATATTTTCTTACTGTTGATTGTTGCACATCTGGGGAAATCGAGCTAGCTTACCGGTACATTCCATAACCACATGCCATCATGACTGCTTGTAATCACTTGATTTTGAATTGGCAGCGAGGAGCATAATGTGGTAAAAATTTGGCACGGCGGTGCATGGTGGAAGCATTGCCGCCTCACAGCTCCGGGCCATGCATGCCTGCATCAGTTCCCTGGTTTCCTTCCATCTCTCACAAGCATGTTGCTGGATGGATGGGCTATAATAAATTCCCCGAGATGTGTGTGAAAGTGGCCTTCCATCCAGGCTGTGTTTCCTGTATAACCTGATGCTCAGTATTCCTAACATATGTACAAAATCCTCTAAGTCCCTGAACAAGCAGTTATGGAAAGTGAGTGAGCATGGATACCAGATGCTTAAATCTCAGAATAAGTCAGACAATCAACAGTAAATGTTTCTTTACAATTAAAGGCAGTTGTGTCTTTAATTATTATGTGTCATGTGCAGCATCTAATATGAGCTAGACGCTAATCTAATCTAATTTTGTAACTATTGTAAAAAAAATAGCTGTATACACTCAGCTGTTGCTTATAATTCCAGACATTTCTGCACATTGCAGTTAAATATCACTTCATTCAATATTGTTTTATCATTTATGCACCATGTGGCCCTGTCCACCAGCATATGCTAGAGTTTTTGTGATAGAATTCTGTTTTCTCTCTGTCTTGCCAGCATTTTTGTTGCCACTGTTGCTAAATCTGTTAATATGCAGTCCCCTTTGAAAGTATTAGAACAGCAAAAAAGAAAAAAGCGAATTCTTTTGTTTTACTATCCATTTGCATTTGGGATCAAGAGATGATAAATCAGAAGATACTTCCAGTTTAATACATCTTTTAACATGACACCATTTGTTTGAATGCACCAGTATTTTCAAAGGATCAAATGGATTGAAACATATAACTCGCAAATGTTTCTTTTTACCCAGGGGTGCCCTGTTAGATCGAGTCTTTAAACAGTTAATAGCTCTGAATGTCTGCTCTTGGATTGATAGCTGGGTTTCACCTGTGAAGACTGCATTTGTTATTTAAAAGGATAAACCAACATGTAGACCAGAGAGCTATCTATAGCAGAAAAGCAAGTCATTCCGAAACCGAGAAGAAAGGGTGAATTGATTATTGCGTAAGCGGTGGGCATAGCTGTGAAGATAAACCCAAAAATAAGCATTAGGGACATCTCAGCAACCTCCACAGGCATGGTCGAACATATCACAATCCAGCATTTGGAGAAGACTTTGAATGCAGAAATATAGATGCCATTACCACAAGATGCAATCCACTTGGAAGAATTGGAAGGCGAGGAAGAAATACAAAGATGAGTCACAAAAGTTCTGGAACCAAGTTTAACCTGTATCAAAGTGATAGAAAGTGTGGAGAAAGAAAAGATCTGCTCAACCATGCAGTCAAGCGTGGTGGAGGTACTGTTACTGTGATGGCTGCTTCTGGAGCAGGCTTACTAATCTGTAATGATGATGTTACTTATGGTCATAGCGGCAAGAATGAATTCAGAACTCTACAGAAACAGTCAGTCTGCCAGTTTACAAAGAAATACGTACATCCAGTTTATTTGGGAGGAACTTCATCATGCAGCGAGACAGTGAGCCAGAACGCACTGCCAACGCAACAAACGGGGAAAAATGGAAGGTTTTAGACTGGCCAAGTCAATCACCAGACCTTAACTGAAGTGAGCATGCATTTCACTGAAGGGAGAACCACCCCAACCTCACCACATCCTTCAGATAGTATAGAGTAAGCAAACTTTATGGCGACATCCATCACTCCTGTCAGCCGTCTTTTGATGTAGGGCCATTTTAGTGCAAGAAAATGGAAGAGGACTCAGGCACATTGTAAAAAGACTTTGCATGTCTTCCTTAGGAGCAACTTCATTCCTGAAATTGTTCCATCACACCCTGGTTTCTTCTGGACTTACCCAGACCTGTTGTTATTTATATGGTTGATAACAGAATTGAACGGAGGTCTTTGAAAACAAAGTTTTGCTGCGTGACCAAAACGGATAGCACCAACAACAGTGCTAGGAATCATTTGTTCCTAGCGTACAAGAGATCATCTCCATGTGCACAATCCATCCTGTTGTGTTTTTAGCAGTGCGGTATATGTTAGCTAGGTGATCGACTGTGGAAATGAGAGTTGCTGTCATACTACTGGGAGGGACGATGATAAAGGTACCCCATGTAGCAGGAGCCACAATTTGAATGGCATACCGTTCAAGGAGCCAGACATCCAATTACAGCGCTATCCTGATGTCTTTAGCCAGGTGAGTCTTGGAAGATAAAAGATCTGACCCCTGCTGTAGTTTTGATTGTAGGTACTGAGAGAGAAGCATTTGATCAAAACGGACATGGCAGATAATAATGGACCAAAACTCCAGTACTGTGGGCTGTGAGAACATTCAGTGGTTTATAGGACTTTAGTAGAGCTGTCACAGATAAATTTTTTAAATCATATTAATTGCACGATTAATTTTGTATTGGTGTTGTACATGCAGATCGGCATCGTAGGGCCATCGAAAATGCTGTTGCCGTTTATCACTGGTCTATTTTACAAGAAACGAGTGCTGAATGTTGCCTCGTTATTCACTTCTCTTTATTTGATAAAAGTGAAATATTAAAGATGATTGATGTCTTTTCAAGTCTTGATTGATTGATTGAGGTCTTTTAAACTGGCGTAACATACAAAAATATAGCAACCCAAAAAGAGCTACACCTTCTTCATTCTCCATTGTTCCTTTCCATCTTTAGCAATGTTTATGATGGCTAACAAGCTAGGAAATCCTAACACTGAACACGAGAGATCGGAGCACTGTGCACAAGAAGAGACAACCAAAACATACAGTAAAAAGTTAAAATACATCACCCTCAGACATTTCATCACATTTATTTCAAAAGTGCCTACAGCATACAAAATTAGTCTGAACAGTATCGTTTGATTTATCATCCGAGCCGTAGCTGTTTTGCAACCGAGTTCCCTATGAAGAGCCTTCGGGATTCTGTACCCTGTGCAGTGTGTAGGGAGCAGGGATACAGCTTAGAGACACTTGCAATCGGAATGCAACCTAACACGAGTAACGTAACGGTCCAGTTCAGAAAGTTTGTGTTCACTGACGGCGCAATATGGTTTGCGTAATTTACCAAATTTTTAATCTGCGTAAACTTTCGAAAACTGGCCTATTTAGAAATATAAATAAGGAAGCTTAAGGAAGGCAGCAATGGGTTAGAAAAACATGAACTAGAAGTCTGTACTGATAGTGTTATCTACATGAGCATCAAAAGGTGAGTTAATATAAGATGGTGCTGATGGGGGCCTGTTTTTTTTTGTTTGTTTTTTTGAGTTTTGTGTGTACAAAGTGATCCTACAAACATAGCAGGCTTCGTAGCAAGCATTGTGCATTGTGCAATTAATTTTTTTTTAATGGTGACTGTAATTGCTACTCAATGGCTATTTTGCATTACGGTCAATATTCCTTGTCATAGTGTTGTGCCTTCTTAGAACACACACACAAAAAAAAAAGCTTCTACCTTGAAACAGAAACCACTTGGCAAGCAACGTTCAGTTCGAACACCAGAAAATTTCCAACACAAGCGTGCGGCAAATATTATAAATAAAAATGGCATTTAAAGGTTACTGTAATGGTTGTATTTTCAAATAAAACTTATGATAAATCATCATGTCTCTCTGGCTCGCACTGTGTAATGTGATATTTCTATCCCCAAATCTGGAGGACTGGGTATTTGTAAATTACTGGGCTGGAAATAACTGTTGTATAATGTGATGATATGTAATTTGTATGCGTTTTCTTTTTTTTTTCCCCATCTGTGTTGCACAATTTCTACCAAGGCAAATTGCTAGTACATGTGAGCATACCTGGCTAATGGGAACTGGGGACAAGGTGTAAACAAATGCTTTCATTGTACTTCATCTTCTAATGGAAAGAAGTCCATTTTTCATAATGAAATTTAGGGAGGAATTTATCCAACGGTATTCCTTTTATTGTTCTTATTGCCTCTCCTGTGTAACATCTTTCTCATCTTTCAACTCATGCTTTAAATGTTTGGAAGCATTTTTTTTTAGCTGGAATGTTTATCTGATCCAGAAGTTCTTCTTCTCCTCAGACCCATAGTTGTTTTCCCCTGTTCATTCAGCTCATTGGGTAATTTTTTTTTAGCCGGGTTGTTTTGTTTTTTTAACGGCTATATCTTCTGTCATGACGCGTCTTGTCTGTTTTACGCTATGCTCTCGGGTTGCTTTAGGTTGCTTTAACTTTGCTCCTTTGTGTCCTGTGTGGCCTGTGGTTACATAACCGTGCTAACAAATGTTATTGTAAGTGGAAGTCCAGGGAGCTACTTGAGTCATATGAAAGCTTGCCTTTTCTTGAAATGTTAATTTGTCTTTCTAAAGAAGTCAGAATTGCACTTTGGCCGCCAGACTAGATTTTTCTTTGTGTTTATCATGTCTTTTGTTGTTGTCGTCTGTTTCTACCATTTTGTACCCAGTTCTTGTAGACAGATTGACAGGAAATGACTCTGATCGGAAATTACACCCACTTCCTTCCTTCCTCTCTCTCTCTCTGTATATATCTCTCTCTCTCTCTGTCTCTCTCTCTCTCTCTGTCTCTCATTTTCTAACACGGTTGACTCTGGGGACAGGGCTATGAAAATGATTAAAGTGCGTGATAAATAGTCATTGCTGGCTACAATCCTGAGCAGATGCATTTCACTACGAAGACCTGGGTCACTATGTCAGACAGCTGAAAAGAATGCGCCATTTAGCGTGCACAGAAATCTAAAGGTAACACATCTTTTCCCCCCACACATCAACATAGTTCCCTGGGGTCTTAATGTAATGTCTGTGGCATGCTTTGGTCAAAATGACACATGGATCATCTACCACAGTACCCTTTTCACTTTTCACCCTGTCTAATACGGCTCTTTTCAGTTTGAATGCCTGTTCCTTTAAATAATAATGCTCAGGGATCAAAATAATACTTTCTAGAATAATGCATCTACTGTATTACCTCAGCTTTTAGCGTTAACTAGGGCTGAACAACCAAAGAAACACATTTCCCTTGTCTACAAGGAACCAGGTTTGATAAGCAGGCAGGTATAAAGTTTTTAGCACACCCATACAGGTTTTTGCCAACTCTAGCTGGGACTTTACTATCATAAAATAAACTTTATCCACTTGGCACTTCTGTCCTCTGAGTGTGGCTTGTGTATATAGCGATGTGTGTTGGTCTATGCTCATCCCTTAGCGGAAGTCTGGTGTTTGTGAGGAAAAAATGTGCATGGTATTTCTCAAGCCATGTGTGGAGATACTCAAATGGGGTGATGTACAGTTATTCTAATGAGCCTGCTAATGACATCACAAAGGGAGCCAAATCTGAATGGCTTGCTTAATTCTATGTTTTCTGAAATAGGCAGCCCTGACTGCTCCGGTTTTTGTTTGGTAGGCACTCCAGATACCCAAATGTATGTGAACAAACACTGAGAAGTGAGTTTTTCATACTATGTCCGCTTTAAACACTGCTGTAATTCTCCCATATATAATATCTCTGTAGGGTAACTTAGTACTGCTCTCAAACAGACAATTATTCTAATAATGTAGCCACAGGATGTCAGATGATTGTCCCATGACTCCCATGATATTTTCGATGCATGTTTTGAATTCTGCAATAAAAATATCCAGGCTAGATAAAGTGGAAGGTTAGCAAAACAATGCACACTGAAATGGCAGACCCTACACACTTTTCTTAATAATACTTCTACAGTGGAAACACAAACTATTGCAACAGGAGCTTATAGAAGAACTTCACTCCAGGACCGCTGACCGCTTTTGGCTCCTGTTGCTTTTGTCTGGATTTCCTCCAGCGATCTATATGTTAGTTTGAGAATGCTTCAGTCACACTCACTGCGCTTTCATGTTTTGCAGGAGCTTGATTGACGGACGTCAGCAGCCACACGCTTTAGCATGGACTGTGAAGACGCCCACAACGGGGTAAGGGGTTAAGATAGCATTTTCTAAACACTGTTGTTGGGTTCATCTGTAATTATCTGCTGTAATTAATTATATTTTCTGACCCAGTGTTTTTACATATTAGTAAATAAAAAGGCTACTTGGAAGAAGACTTAAAGTAGTGCCAAAGCAAAGGGGTTTAACGAAGTGAGGTAGGGTGGAGAAAGGTTAGAGCTATAGGCTGAAGTGTGTGAAGATTGTTTGCATTCAACTGGAGCTGAACATACCCAATTCTACGCCTGCTGCATTCTCCAGTCACACTCGTGCATTTTTTATTGGCATTTGGCACAGTATACAGCTCCATTCACTTCCATTCAAAACCCAACAGCATCCGCTTTGGCTTTTTGTAAACGGTCACGTGCTTTAAACACCTATAAATTAAACAATCCCTGTGCGGTCTGCACATTTTTGGCATCAGAATAAAGGAAAAATGCGAATCCCCTGATTCGAACCTTACCATTAGATAAGTGATATGATGGGCTAAATATATTCCAGAGGCTTGAGCTTTTGGTTAACCCCTAAGACTTCCTTTTATTCTCTCCTCATTCTGAGTGTATTAATGAGTCATTCGGTGCTTTTGCATGTTTTATACTCTCATAAATCAAACAATTCCCACATGATCCCCAAAATCAAACAGTCTTAAGTGATATGGTAAATATTTGCAGAGTTTTGAGCATTCGTTTAGCTACACAAACAAGTAAACACAGATCATTTGCTATTGAGTTTTATACGTTGAAAAATATGTAGGCGTACTTATACATATTATTCATTAAAACAAGCCTCTTCTGAAACAAACCATGCTGTTACCTAAATGCTTTAATAAATGTTTTCCAAGCTGTGTGCTGCTGACTTTCCAGCACGCTTCCTGCTTATGGGAATGGGGGAGGGGAATACTGCCGCACTATATACTTTCCTTTTTTTTTTCTTTCCCAATGACGTACCTGTTTTGTATTTCTGTTTTTTTAACTACAAATATTGCTAGAGTTTCCTGACTAATTGTAATTAAGCACCCACCCACTCATCAGTTGCAATATTTATATTTGGTTATGAGATGTATAAAAAAAAAAAACTTTCAGTGTCCTTCATGAAATTTGAAATGTCAGAAAAGTAGTTACACAGCAAAAGAACATAAAGGTAAGGCGAAGTTATCTTGACCATCTATGATGGTATCCACTCATTTCCTGTTAAAGTGTAGGAGGATAAAGAAATGAAAATGTAACCAAGATTACTTTGGTTCTTTCATCCAGTGCAGCCTTCCAGAAAGACATAAGAAAACAACATGAAGAAAAATTATTCAGAAGCTTCCTCATTGCCTCAATATTTGAACATCTGTTTGACTATGGCATACTGTGTAGCCTCATGCTTTTTACTCTGAACAACAAAATAAAAGTGACCCACCCCCCCGCAAAGCAGCCTGGCTTTTTACAGGCCCAGGTTGGCGGCCGAGACCTTGGGTTTTAACTGTTGCTTTCGTAAATGGTGAACACCCTGAGCAGCTTTGCTTCTCCAAATGATTGGAGGAGTCACTCCATTACTCCACACATTTACACCGAAGGTGCATATGGTAAGCATTGCAGCATGTCACAACACTGTGACTGTCATTTCTCTAGGGGCTCATAAGCTCATTATGAATTTTCTGAAAGGCATGTCCAGCCGCCAGCCGTGGTATCTCCCCCCCCTGCTGCTGAAGCTCCTTTAGGCCCCTCTTTACGAGCCTATGCTAGATTCCATACTGATATGGTCATAAGAGAACTGCATGCTCTGCCTATACACTCGGCTTGCATGCATTGGTGGCCAGATAACTTGGGCTTGGGTGACCTTGTGGTTAAGGCTGGGATGTCTGCCCAGTTTGCCCACAGATAAACATTAGAGGTATAACGAAATGGCATATTTGTTTGTCTAAGTACATTCAATGCCCTTGAGTCAGTATATGTGCTTAGTGTATGAACACATCACACAAACACTGTACCACTAATGTGCTTCAGACACTTTTAAAAGCCATAAAGTTACTTATGCTTCTGAATAAAATGTGATTGAAAAACTGCAATGAAAAAAAATCTGATGTCACTGAATGTCATATAAAATACTAATCCAGTCCTTACACAGAACACATATGCAGTGATGCTATAGCTGCCCGTAGCCGGGAGCTCAGAGAGCAAGATTGGCCGTGCTCTCAGGGTGGGAGGGGCAGTATACGCTCTCCCCCATGTCAATCAGAACGACACTGTCCAATCACGGGCGTCTGTGAGCTCATGTATACAAAAGGTGGGCGGGAGCGCTATCCTCCGAGTGTGCTAGACCGCTCCCGGAAGTTGCATGAGCAGCAGCTCGAAAAGATGCGGCGGCTGCGTCACGTGTTTCGGAGGAAGCGCGCGATGACTTTCCTCCTCCCTGACTGGCAGTTCGTCCTGTGACATGGGGGGGAACTGGTACTGATGGGTGGGAATTGGAGACGACTAAATTAGGGAGAAAATCGGGGGGGAAAAATCCAAAAAAAAGAACACATATGCAAACATAGCCATTGACCACTAGAGTAGAGATGTTCACGAATGTGTGCTATGGATGTAGTAGTGCTGGAAAATCTAATGTTCAGGTATGTTTTTGTTGTTGTTTTATGTAAATTCCAGTCCTAGATTCCAACTGCTAAGCAGAATTTCCAACTGCTAAGCAGAATTTTTTCCTGTTTCCAACACATCTGATACAGCTCATTGACTAATTATGAACTCCGCCATGGGTTTACTCAGGGTTATAGGAAGCAGATTAAACGTGAACCTGTGAAGGCTAGTTGAAGATAATATTTACATAAATGATGTGCACCCCAAGAGCAAATCAGACTAAATATCACTGACCTTACTCTGAATAAACAAGTAAAAGCCAATTTGTACCAATAAAATGAATCATATATTTTTTAGTATATCATGATTTAAAAATTACAAAGAAAATCATGATAGATGTGTTTTATTCAATACCTAATGTAAACATGGTGTAACTCTACTAGTATTTTTCTAAAGAAAGCTGGTGGGTTCAGTGGTTAAGGCATTGGGCTGCTAATGGGAAGGTCATAGGTTCAAATCCCAGCACCACCAAGCTGCCATGCCACTGTTGGGCCTCTGAACAAGGCCCTTAACCATCAACTGCTCAATAGTATAAATTAGATTAGATTAATTAGTGTGAGTGCAGTAGGCAATCACACTATTGTTATCCGTCAGGATTATTCAGGGTAGTTTTGTCTGGATTTCAACTGCCGCAATTT
>JAOUQY010000028.1:11142222-11156012 GCA_028566355.1 Doras micropoeus
GCCCTACACCATACTAATAAATTATTGTGGTCTAAAATGACAGGTGTTTCAGTTTCATTGTCTAACCCCTGTAAATAAATCCATTGATGATAAGAAATAAGAGATGGCAGTCATGGGAGATGGACTAAAACTGACATTTTTGCTTCATATTCTCAAAGATTGGTCTTTTTTTTCCCCCTAACTCATTCACCTTGCTACTAATCCAAAATGATCTGAACATAATTTTACATGTAATATGATTTTTTTTTTAATTGTTATTCATGTTCATTATCGGAATTATGCCACGCTTCATGTAATATTGAAAAATTCATTTTGGTGTTACTGAGCTTCAGACCAAATTTCAAACCAGTCATTTTGACGCAAATAGAATCTAAAGGTTAAGAGGAAGTGACAATTGTTTTAGCGGCGTTTCTATTTGCCAGGGAGCGCGAGGAACAATCAGATTACCGTCTGACAGGATTGTAGACTGATTCACATAATGGATGGTTTCGTATATGGATACTGCATCAGGCAAATTAACATGTGGATATTTGCTAGGGATCATTTATCTGGCTGTCTGATTTGCAGTGTGATTAAACAACACCATCAGCTTCTTACTGAAAAGAGAAAGAGAGAGTGAGCAAGAGAGAGTGAGCAAGAGAGAGTGAGAGAGAGAGAGAGAGAGAGAGAGAGAGATACTGATAGAAAAAAGAAAGGGAGATTTGGTCTCCTATTAATTGGGCAGTGTTCAGCTGCTTCACATGACATTTAGAATCTGTCAGACTTCAGGATGAATGAACACACACACACACACACGCACACACTAACTTGTCTAAACACACAAGAACACGTGCATGCACACATAGGCGCAATGTCTCCGGTGTCTCTGTCAAGGAATTTGCTCTATCCATAATCTAAAGCACTTTCTTTCTCCTTTTCTGTTTTCTCTCTTCTTTTATCTCTTTTATTTATTATTTATGCTGTCAAAATATGTTGAACGTTTTTGACTTAATAACTTCCTTCAGGTATTAAGGTACAAAAAGTGCATTTAAATGTGTTTCAAATTCAAATTCCCCTCACATGTGACATTTTTTTCCTTTGCGATGTAAACCACAAAAAATGAATTCTGATATTTGCCATTTAGATTTGGGCCACTTTGATATGTCAGACCTCCTGTAACAGTGTTTTATTCCTCTCCAACCGTAGCAATTTGCCAACGATTACAATCTTTCGTTTGGCATTGAGCACATCATACCATTTAAATATTTTGTAGTTACATTTAATGGTCGCTCCTGTTATCACTTATGTTATAACAGCTACAATCATTCCCTCACCCGCCTGTCTTTTGTTCCCCCAAAGCTATTCATGTTACCCAGAAAGCTGCAAACTTGAAGACTTTCCCATTGCAGAAAACCTCTCAAATTCTCATAAATATCTCAGAAAGTGTAATCATGCCAACAATTATAGTTTTGTTCTTCATTAACACATTTTAAAATTGGCTTATTATTAGCATTTGATAGTGTGATAGATAAAAATCCCAATCGATAAAAAATAAATAAATAATATATAGAAAATGTGTGCATAAAATAAATAAATACATAAAAGTAAATATGTAAATAAATACATAAATAAATATATACATAGATCGATCGATCGATAGATAATATATAAAAATGTATGTAAATAAAATAAATATGTAAATAGATAGATAGATAGATAGATAGATAGAAAGATAGATAGAAAGATAGATAATATATAAAAATAAAATAAATAAATAAATAAATAAATATGCATGTAAAAAAATAAATACGTAAATAAATATGTAGATAGATAGATAGATAGATAATATATAAATATATAGGTAGGGAGGTAGGTAGGGAGGTAGGTAGAGAAGATTAGTCAACACCTTCTGACCAATCAGAATCAAACATTCAACAGCGCTGTGATCTACTAAGCCATCGTTTAAGAAACATTATTTTGAGATACTGAGGCATCAGTGTACTACATCACTATTAAGATTAAAGATTAAGATTTTTTTCACTTTAAATGATTTTGTTAGTATGAATGTGTTTATTCTCATTGATCTGATCTTCCCATGTATTTGTAGGAAGAGGGAAGAGGAGCGCAGGCGTGAGGCCGAACAGCAGCTCTCATTGGCCGGAGCACAGCATCATCAGCTCGCGTTGGTCCGAGTTGGTAGTGAGAGGCTGCCTTTGGCTGCTGCTGAACTCGGTGGTGAGATTAAAGACATGAAGCCTAAAGGTCACAAACATCGGAAATCATCAAAGGCGCATCGTAGCCAGTCACATGACAGGACTGTGAAAAAGCCAAAAGACCCGGGTGAGCTGATGGGACGCTTTATTATTCACGAAATATATTGAGCTTTGTTATTGTATATCGAACCATATGAAAATGAACCATATAAAACCTGCTTTCTTTTAGAGCACAGGACTGAAACTCCAGACACCTCCCAGCTGTCAGCTTTAAACCTGCCCATGACCTCTCAGAGCCCCAACAGATCAGACACAAGGACAGATGTATGTGTGCGCGGTGTGTATGCGCAGGAAGAGTGTGTATCCAGGCCAACGCGTCATTCTCCAGCAGGTTCCAGCAGGCCGGGGAGTGCCAGACACACACACCCTGCCCATCTGAGACCCAGGACTTCAGGTTGGGTTTCTTTGATGTTACAGTGTCATATGTTAGGTTGTTTGGGCTGTTCCAAGCTAAACATATATATTTAGATTGATATTTAATTTTAGGATCATTTGTTATGTCTAATAATCTACACTGAAGTAACAGAAAAACTGGTACTGGAGCCTATGCAAAATACACAGCAACACTGCCTAGTCACGCCAGTGTGTATATAAAGCGCCAGTGCATATATAAAGATCTATGGAAGCTTCTAGAGCTGTGTCCGCTGTGAGAAAGGCAAGTTATCACGATGTTGCAATTTTCAGCGTGGTTTAATAGTTTAATAGGAGATTTTGAGATGGGTCATAGCATTTCAGTGGTAGAAGCAAAGTTTGGATTTTCACGTATGAGCATTTCAAGGGTGTACTGTGATTACAAGAATGCCAGCAAACTTATGACAGCAGTAAAAAGTGGCTGTAAAAAGACTCTGGGTGAACGTAACCGGCATCAGCTGGAAAGAATCGTTTCACATGATAGGCGTGCAACACTGCCTCGAGTAACATTGGAATTCAGTGCTGGGGCCTCAACAGTCATCAGCGTGAGGACTGTGCAACGTTCCCTCCAAGACCCCGTGGGGGACCTACCATGTATTATACCAGTTTTTCTGGTACTTCAGTGTACAACTGGGCCATTCCATATTGACTGGGTGTGTGTAAGATGCATTATTCATTCATAAGTCTTAAATTACGATATTGACAATGTTAAAGCTCTTGTAGAGCATATCCAAAAGTTTGTTCTTGTCATTTCATTTATTTTCTGCCATTATCCAACACAGAACCCAACTCCAAACTAGAGTCCAAGTCAAGCCATCCAGCTGTGGCGTCCCCTCCTGCAGCTGTCGGTCAATCCAGCAGCTTCATCTCAGTTCCAGTCCAAGCAGGACGGGAGAAGAACAGAACAAGGGAACCACGGGGTGAGGGAGAAAAGGAGAAGCCGACCAGGCCTAAGAGAGAGAAAGAGCGTAGGACAGAGAAAGAGGAGGAGAAGTGCTCAAGGACTGAGAGAGAAGCAGAAAGAGAAAGAGAAAGAGGCTGGTGCAAAGAGGTGGAAAAAGGAAAACGAATGGAAAAAGAGAAGGAGCACAGAAGAAGGAGTCTCCAGAGAAGGAATCAAGCAGCGAGAGTGATACAGACAGCGTGGAGGAGGTACTAACATTTTTATTTCCATATTTGTTTATATACAATGTGTCTATAAACTGTAATGAAAGTTAAACAGTGGCAGTGGAAAGATCTAACGCAGAGAAATAACACTGGATGGAGACGGTGGGTATAATGTTAGGGGCCATATGTCGCCCACATGTGGCCGCTCTAACTGTGGTCTGGCACCCTGCCTGCCTGCACACTAACACTTCACTGGGGGAGTTTTTGGCTTGGCATGGCATGTGTGTGGAGTATAGTTTGGTTAAGAGCGGCTAAAAGTTCATGCTGCTGAGCTAAGCTGTACTTTGCTAATGGCTTTATCAAAATAATGGGTTACAGAGACTCCCTTAATAACCCAAAAACACACATGCACTCTTAAAAAAAAGCTGGGTTTCTTTGATGAACACTAGGGATGTTGCGGTAAACTGTGTACCATGCTATTAAGTCGTTCTGACTATTGCACCATAAACAGCTGAAATTTCATTCAGACGTTTTCATTGTTCGTGGGCCAAAGAAATGCAAGATAGCCGTCGCTAAACTTCAAGTGATAAGATGTTTACTATTGATTCGGTGTATAACCTCAGGGTTATAATGGACCTATGTATCATACACGTGGAACTCATGCGTGCTTCAACCGTTAACGTATGAATTTGTAAGGCTGTAAACTCCGTGTTTCCTAATTGAGTAACTAGAGCTGCTTTTGATTTTAACAGCTCAGACACAAAGTTGCCACATCAACATTAGCTTTAATTTGCAGACACTAGCATTGTCTGGGTGACCTATTGCGCCACTGAACCGGAATCGACGCAGACAACAACGTGCTCGTTTCCAGTTAAGGCTCATGTCGAGACTGAATGTAAAAGGAACTAGGCCTGGTGGTAAAATGATCTCTGTAGACCTTAGACCTTGCATGGTGTTGCTGCGTTACCTTTTTGAGTTTTTTTTAATTTACGTGACCAGGCATTCCTGGTATTCCTGGTATTTTACAATTTGAATGAATAAAAATAGATTTCAGACTACCCCTGTGCATCCCACACCCATTAGTCTGTCATGCAAAGTCTTGCTCACCTCGAAATCGTTTTGCGCTGCTGTATCTTGCTGATTTCCTGAAACGGTACAGTCCATCCATGACAATTCACTCAGCTGAAGCAGGCTCCTTCTTCCAAGGATAAGTCACAGGTCAGCCAGTGGAAGATACATTTCTTACATTACCCCTACACTCCAGAAAATGCCAGGAATTCCAGCTCAATAGGTGCTTTTAAATCCATTATCCATCCAAACACTTAGTCACGGTCCTCTAATTGGATTGGACGTTCCAAGAGCGCTGATATTTAGTAGAACAGCTCTGGGACAGACTCTGGGAAACACACAATGCTCTATCCAGCTCTGGCTTCTTTGGGAACTATTCTATTCTGGCAATTTCATTGATGGAGTGAAAATAAAAAAAATATTGGCCACACTTGTGTCTGACATGTCAGTTGCTTGATTAATTTCTGCTATAATTGGCTTAATTATAACTCGGTTATATTTTTCCCTATTTCAGAATGTGCTTAAGGGCAACGACTCACTTTTAACAGGTTGTGCATTTACAAAAACTTACAAATACTAATTGTCCAAACCCTTATATTGTTGTCCAGGTTCAAAGTCCGGAGACGCCTGAAAGAACTGTTGTGTGGAAACGTTAAAAGGCCTGAGCCTGCAGAAGTCACTGCTCTTCTGATTCAGTTTTTGTGGGAGCGACCACTGCACATCGATAACACTCGGCAGAAAGCCATTTCCAGAGCACCATCGCCTCCTGCTAAAGCTGCAGCCAAGAAAAGCTCAGTGCTACAAAGTATTTACGGTGAGTCTAAGCGTAAACATAAAACGTTCACTGAATGAACTTATTCTATGAATGTAAAAAAAAAAAATGGCTACCAACTGCCTGGACAGAAGAGTCTGAAATTTCACCCTCTCTGGTAGAACACATTTTATAACATGGGTTATGTTGCATCATTCTGTACCACACGGACTGTAAATCAGCTAATAAACATTCTAATGGCTAAATAATAGCTATCAACAGCTACCAACTGTGCAGGGCAGATGTTCCCCAGGACTAGAGTTTAGAACCAGTGCCCTAGATCATCCATTATAACATCATCATCATAACAGTTAGTTCGGGCCGAGTAATCTGATTGGACAAGAAGCTTTCCATGAGCGCTGATATTAGAGTATTACAGCACTGGGACTTAACTATACATGTATCACCCCACTTTACAGGTACATTTTATTAAACATTAATTAAGCTACATTAATGATCGTTATATGTCTTAGGTTAGAATAGACGTTGCACTGCGAAGATGAACATATTTCCACAAATAATATTTGAATATCCATTTATTTCTGCAGTAATGTGTACAGCTACACAGCGTAGCAAGCTAGTGCCTAAGAAAAGGTTTATGTGTTGCTTGGCAACAATCTAGTCCCAGTCCATATGCAGAAGTATTAATAAATGGTGCTTGTAGAAATGTTGTATAAAAGCTACATCACACTTTAGGCCATGCTGTTATACTGAATATCAGCACGGCTGTGATTATCTTCGGCGCTCAACCGTGCTGATATTCAGTATAACAGCACAACCTTGAGTATGACACTGCTCACTTTCGGGAGCGGTCTTCTTTTGTATGCATGAGCTCACAGACGCCCGTGATTGGACAGTGTCGTTCTGATTGACATGGGGGAGAGCGTATGCTGCCCCTCCCACTCTGAGAGCACGGCCATTCTTGCTCTCTGGGCTCCTGGCTACGGGCAGCTATAGCATCACCCGGATTCGAACTGGTGATCTCCGGATGATAGGGCGAACGTGTTGCCGTTGCGCCACTCGGGAGCCGACACTGCTCACTTCTAATGGGAACCTACAGTACTGTTCAAAAGTTAGGCACCCTGTTGTTTTTAGGTACAACTTTTGTTATTGATGTTTTTCCCTCAGTGTTCTGCATTACTGAGTCAGTACAAAAAGATTTTACATTTCCAAATGTTACTAATGCAGAATTAAAAAAAAACCCCAAAAAACTCAATAACAAAAGTTGTACCTAAAAACAATAGGGTGCGTAAGACCTATGCACAATACTGTACATGTCCGTTGTTCTTCCCTAGCAGTGAAATAAATGTAAAACATGAACATAAAATCAGTGAAAGACTGTCCAAGTCAAGCTCAGGGTGGAGAAAAAAAAGTTCAAATGTCTTCACAGTAGCATATCATGTGCTGGCCATCCATGTCTATCCTGCTCCTCATGCTGTGCCACTGTAACAAGCTATCCACCCTCTTTTACATACATGAGCTCATAGGCACACATGACTGCTGTAATGGACAGGAGAGCAAGGCCAATTTTGTCACTAGTCACGCTTTCAGAAAATCCATCCATCCATAATGTTAACCGCTTATTCCTATTCAGGGTCACAGATGAGCCGGTGCCTAGCCGGCAGCTTAGGGAGCAAAGACAGGAACGACCCTATACAGGGAGCCAATCCATCGTATGGCACACACACTCACTGGGGCACTTTAGAGACAGCAGTTAACCTAACATGCATGTCTTTGGACTGTGGGAGGAAACCAGAGTACCCGGAGTAAACCCAAGTGGACACGGGGAGGACATGCAGACTCCACACAGAAAGGACCCAGACCACCCCACCCGGGGATCGAACCCGGGGCCTTCTTACTGTGAGATGACAGAGCTACCCACTGAGCCATTATATCATCTCTCCTTCAGAAAATGTTACATAAATAACCATTTCCACACAGAAAACATGACCAAAATAACAAGAATGACATTTTTGAAAATTTGTCATACAAGTCCATGTGTAAATTGTTAATATCAGCAATATGCATTGCTTTGGTATAATTTTTTTTTTCTGAAATGGATATTTGAACCCCACCGTACTGCTCATAAGACAGAATGTTCACGTTCTGCTAAAGACGCATGGAGCAACTTTTAATAAATAACTTTCGTAGAAACATTTTTAGGTGCAGTCTAATTCCTACATGCACTATAAATAGCAGCCCAGGTGTCATAATTTTATACGACATTCCTCCATTTCATAATCTCACACACGCTTTCATATCATGAGATAAGCTGCAGTTTCGACCCAGTGTAACGCAACCGACCTTCAAAGACATGAACAGGTGATGATGGCTGTGCAAGGTACAGGCACACACACACACACACACATACACACACGCGCACACACACACACACACACACCTCCCTGACAGTTGGGCCGCTTTGAAAAGTTCACGGCTGTCAGGTGGAATGTCGAGCTGTCTCCTTGTACACACACACACACACACACACGCACCACCTTCTTCAACTCTGCCTCTCAGTCAAATTGGACACACACTCCCACACACACCCACAAACACACTCCTGCAGCCCGAATCTGAGCCTTGTCCATTCGTCTCTCTCTCTCTACCCCATCCCCTGTGTGTAAAGCTAAGTGCGCTTGTATGATGTGATGGTTTAGAAAGTTTGATCATAACTATATGAACTTTATGTACAGGAGGAGCCCAGGCCAAACGGGGGCGCTCTCTGAGAGCCGTGTCCGCCCTCAGCACGCACAGCCAGAGTCAACTACTGCACGATCTGTCGCTTAAGCCCAGCAAACAACGTAAGTGCAAAAACCAACATATGTATGTGTGTGTTATTAGGGTCACTGTCAACCTTCATGCAGTGATCTGATCAGCCAATCGTGTCGCAGCAGTGCAGTGCAGTGCATAAAATCCTACGGGCCAGCAGCTTCGGGTAATTTGTCATTGTTTTTTTTTTTTTATATTTTGAGAGCATAAAAAAGCCAAAGAGAGTTTAATGCGAGATAAAATGAAAAGAGAGTTCATGCAGAGTGTGTTGTGGAAAAAAAGTGTTCTGAATTTCAGCCGAGACGTTTCAAGTCAGTCATTTCTAAAACGCTTTTAACAATGGACACTGCCCCAAAGCAGCTTTACAAGGACATAAAACCCAGGCATAACTTTGAACTTATCTAAATGTTATCCCTAACTGTTATCCCTAATGAGCAAGCCAAAAAAGACTCAAAAGGGAACCTTTCCTCATTCGGGTGACACCGGATAGTACAATAATAAACAATCCCTCCTATAACTGTGTGCTATGTAGTAAACAAAAACTGTAATTGTAACCAGGGAATTCAGGGGACTTATCATGAAGTTGACTCTGTCTGATAGAGTGCAAAACTCATTCATTCATTCATTTTCTTGGCCGCTTATTCCTTTTCAGGGTCACGGGAGAGCCGGTCTTTGGCGGCATAGGGCGTAAGGCAGGAATAACCCCAGACAGGGCGCCAATCCATCGTAGGGCACACACACACTAGGGCCACTTTGGAGACGCCAATCAACCTAACATGCATGTCTTTGGACTGTGGGAGACTCCACACAGAAAGGACCCAGACTGCCCCACCCGGGGATCGAACCCGGGACCTTCTTGCTGTGAGGTGACGGTGCTACCCACCGAGCCACCGTGTCACCCAGAGTGCAAAACTGTCCATGCCAATTAGTCCTAGCCATTCTAGGAAGGCCGCTTATATCAGTTGCAAAGCCAAATGCATGGTTTCTAAGTGTCTCTTTAAGATGTCCACACCAGTTTCACAGAAGTTTCATTTCTGTTCATTGCTAAATCGAACCAATCAGATTCCCTTCCATTCAGTCTGAGGATACTGTGGATGGACGACAATGAATCTAGGTCCTTCTCCAGGTTTGGGAGTCTTTATGTGTTGTCTAACACCACTAGACCAAACCTGTGCAAAGTAGCCATGTTCTGACCATCAGGTAGATGGTTTGAGATGATATGAGGAAGAAACAGTGTGAGCACAAGACTCTTCAGAATTCCAGCAACAGTTCTGAATTATAACTTATAGAATCCAGATAAGACTATTCACTGAAGAAAGGGTGAGACTTGACAATAAACTGTCCATGTGGGACCATCCACAAATTCAGAAAGTGACTCAAAAATGTAGAAGCTCCAAGCAGAAGTAGAGCATCAGGATGAATCGGCAGGTCTGGAGGGCGAGAGGAAACGGAGTCCATGTGCAAACTTGTGAGACAATCCTCTTTAGTTTAGCTCTAGCTTTCTTTTTTTTTTCAAATATCAAGCTTGAAACCTGACTACATTTAAAGGGACACATTCATTCATTGCCCTAACCTTTTTCTGGTCCATCTGTTGTTCTGTTCGTAATTGATTCTATGAAAGGATTTTTTTAAACAAATGCTTTTCATCATGTCAGTTTGGAACACACCGACAAATGGCTGCTTCAGAGTGTCAAAGTGTGAGCTTTATCACTGTAGACTGGGCCGCAGTCTGGGCCCACAGGTAGTCTGGGACTGCTTACACATGCTCAAAACAAAAAAGGTACCGATCTGTACTCTTTCATGTCGCTGGGGTATGGTACCTACCATACCGTCAAGGATAAATATGTTCTACTTCTTGTCTTTGGGAAGATGCATGTGATGTAATTTACTTATAGTACACATTTTAAATATGCAGCAGTGGTTCTTAAGATCTGAATATGTACTTTAGTTAAATACAAGGTCTGTCCAGAAAGTAATGAGAATGCAAATCTGCCATCGTTGGTGTCAGGGCTTGAAATCGTCGACTGTGAGGGTGTTCAGAGCCTCGGTCGCGGCTCTATGGATGTTCCTTACTGTGCCGAAGTGGTTGCCTTTCAAATGTGTTTTAATCTTGGCCTTCTGGAACGAATTCTTTACAAATCCTTTGAGAATCAAAAAAGGCGATGAACTCGATTTTTGACTTGTTCATGCGAGCTTTCTTTGGGCGAAGTGATGGTGTCGTGTGCCATTCAGCACTTTTGTCTTTTTGTGTCAGGATTGCACTCATCACCCATGATTCATCTCCTGTGATCTCTCTGTTCAGGAAACTGGGCTCTCTTTTTAAGCGAGCCAACATTTGCGCTAAACTCACTTGCATTGTTCACTTCAGCAGGGTTTCACAAAAACAAACGTCTGGGCACACGAAGGCTAAAACACAACTGAAACGGGTCCTACTGCTTATCCGAGATCCCACTCTAACTGACCTTGAACCATCATCCCTATGCGTAAGCCCTAGGGAGCGCAGGAATTTCATTCTCGTTACTTTCCGGACAGACCTTGTATGTATTATATACTATATTCATGTTTCTAGGTGAAAAGTTTTAAATGCTGAAGGTAATAAGATGTACCCATGCTGGTACCACCCAAGTGACAAGGAAAAGTACAGAATGGTACCCTTATTTCTGATACTGGTGATACTGGTGACAGTGTTCATAGCAAGATTTAAAGAATGCATTGAAGAATTGACTTTTCCTGCATGTGTCTGTGTGTGTTTGTTCAGTGAGCGGCGTGGAGTGTGTGCACTTACTGGACACTCTGAGTCAAGCCAAGCAGTACTCCTATCATCTGCGTCCTCAGAGTGCCAGCAGCCAGAGCAGAACCAAGGACTGAGAGCATCAGCGAACGTTCTAGTTCGTAAACCAGTGACTGAACCGTATACACTAAACAGCTCCAGCAACCCAAGAGACACTGGCGAGGTACAGAAGGATGTCATGACGACCGCACGGGTCAAAGTTTAAGCCTGCAAAGATGAGACAAACATATGCACGAGATGACATTTTAACCCGACTGGTTATGCAGGTGTCATACGGGTGACCTCCACCTGACATAACAAGGCCAGCTGCATAGGAGTGCTCAATGCATGCTAAGAAAATATGATGCAAAGTGCAAATATTTTCACCAAAACAAGTTTTGTGCGTCATAATTGTTTCTGCGTTAAAATGGTAAGGATCCTGTACAACGTGTCACGTGACTGATCGGTCTGATCTCGGTTTCATACGTACTGAAGGCAGACAAAAAGA
Source organism: Doras micropoeus (assembly GCA_028566355.1). Taxonomy (NCBI): domain Eukaryota; kingdom Metazoa; phylum Chordata; class Actinopteri; order Siluriformes; family Doradidae; genus Doras; species Doras micropoeus. Next base: position 11,153,922 of record JAOUQY010000028.1, read on the forward strand.
ACATTTACTATTATGTATTTTACTTTTATATACAACACAGTGACAAATTAAAGGAAAATGGTTCTGTCATGCTGTGAGAGCCACTTAAGTATGAATGCACACGTACTTCTCTGTACAATCATGTTTTTGTCGTTGCCTTTTTTAAGCAAGGCATGCTGTCAGGTCAGTAATTAGTCCAGAGAGATCCTAGGATGAAACATTTTGATCTTGCTGGGTGGGGTTTCAGCCCGAATGACCCCGCCCATTCCAAAGGGCAAGAGAGCTCACGGAATGGTTTGAGCAGAAATGTATTAAGTTGCCTTGCTGTCAGCAAGACTCTTCATCCTCAGCTGTACCTGGTCTCAATTGGATAAAAGCTTCAGCCAAATGAGATGAATAAGAAGACTCTGTTCAGTGTACTCTCCATCAGTACCATTAAAACACTATTTGAGGGAATCCTCCAGAAGTACCACGTCTGTCTGTGCATTACAGTTCCAGAGACATGTAGAATCTATAGCAGAAAGCTGTTCTGGTGGCTCAACACTTCTACAATCCTACAACCTTTTTGCTTTTCTGTATGCATTCTGTATATTCTATATAATTATATAAACTGTAGATGTATACGCCACCAACGGATTCACATTTGTATCAATTGCCATTATTTATTCAGCTTTTGTGTCACCTCTTGGCATTTCCCCGTTGTCATAACGCTGAAAGATGCCTCATGATGCACGTCGTGAAGTTTGGCTGCACAGCAGCTGCCAGTGTTTTAACTTTAGGCTTCCACCACAAAGACCTCCGGGGCTTTAGGGTTAAGCTGAGAAATGCGTTAATTACAGGAGTAAATGAAAGGCCTGCAATGTCAGTCTGCAGCCACAGGCTGAATTCCCCACTAACAGATGTGCCCGATTCCCCGAGTTATCAATTTCCAAATAGTTTTGATGTTTCCATTTGGTCATAAAAAAAAATTCAGTAGCCTTCTTGTAGCAATTAGGATTTTTTTTTTTTTACCAAATCATTGCAGAGTTTGAATACTTCCGATCATCATTAATGAAGAACTCATGGTACGCCGATGGTCGGACGGTTGCTAAGCACTTTCCTTGTGTATCTCTATTGTATCCAGTACGTGTAAACCTGACTTTACTGTCGTGCTAATAAACAGACAGAAATCAAGAACACTTTGATTCATTAATTATCCCAACATGTTTATTTTTCCTTGTGGTCTATAAAAAAAAAAAAAAAGCAACATTTGTGAACATGTGAACATGGAAAGGCAGACAAGGTGGGAGGAAAAGCAGAGGGAAGGAGGTGGCTCAGGAGGTGGCTCAGGAGGTTAATAGATATCCCTCATGGCCATGTTGGCACGGTGACTCGAAAGTGTCACGCTGTAGCAGTACAGCAGATCTGTTAGCCACTGCTCTCGGGTCTCACCGCCGTGGTAGCGCTGTCAAAACACACAAACACAGAGCGGAGAGTGGATGGATTACTGTCAGGTTTTTATCAGAATCCTACATACCTTTCATTTTTTCTGCATGTGCACAACGTGGCGCTACAGTTTCAGCAACGCTGGCAAGCAACCGAGCGACAGTGTGACATTTGAACTGAGATTTTCTCAACTCTTTTACAAACACAGCAAAGCAACGAATCCAGACAATTAGCTCGAAAGATTCCTCTGAGTCAATCCTAAATGTAACTACTCATCCACTTAATCCATATTGAACTATTATTGTTTCTCACTGGGACCTGGAACCCCCTTGAAAAAACAACGGCAGTCTCCATACCTACCCACAACAGTAAACTACAAGCGAAATAAGCAACTTATCACTTGTTAACGAGAACGTTGTATAAATATATATAGTATACGATTCGCTTATTTGTAGTGAACGCCATTAGTGATATGAATTTAATGAAACTGCATACACTGTATGGCCTAAGCCAGTGGTGTCCAATCTTATCCACGAAGGACCGGTGTGGGTGCAGGTTTTCTTTCCAACCAAGCATAAGACACACCCTACTGAAAGCCCAGATCCATTGATTACAGGGGTTAGACAATGAAACTGAAACACCTGTCATTTTAGTGTGGGAGGTTTCATGGCTAAAGTGGACCAGCCT
>JAOUQY010000028.1:11234496-11246203 GCA_028566355.1 Doras micropoeus
CCCGTGTCTGCGTGGGTTTACTCCGGGTACTCCAGTTTCCTCCCACAGTCCAAAGACATGCACATTAGGTTGATTGGCGTCTCTAAAGTAGCCCGTGTGTGAGTGTGAGTGTGTGAGTGTGTGAGTGTGTGTTGTTCCAACCCGCCTCCAGTTACCGTTCAATGGGAGTGTTTAATTCACATTGTGTTAAATGTTTGGCTCTATTTGCTTGTTTAATTAAATTTTAATTAAACATTACATTTAAACTTATGTATTTTGAATGAATTTAGTGTTTCATCATTTAATTCTTTATGTACTACTTGAAAGTGTCAGTTGAATTTTGTACTCCTGCCTTGAAATAAATATAGTGTTCATAATTATAGTGTTAATATGTCCAGTCAACTATGTTACCTGCATCAACTGAGTGACTTTCATTGTCAACTATGTTGCACTCATTTTTTCAAATTTAAAATAACTAAAAGGGTGCTTCTGATATTTATAAAGTATACTGCACATCTATACAGTTTGGAGTTTTGCATTACATCTGTTAAAACTATCAAAATTACCTGTGCAGTAGTTGTACAAAAGAAAATCTTCCTGTCCTTAATGACCGTGCTGAACATACATATATATCTGAAAAAAAAAATGTAATTCTTAAAATTATTTCAAAAACATCATTGTATATGTGGTAGAATAGCCTCAAGAGCCCTTAAAATTCAATTTTAGTTGAAGTGCAGGGTTTAAACAAATGGCTGTAATAACATTTTGCTGCAGTTTGACCGTAGCATAGTTGACCTTTCTCTTAAAAAATTGTTAATGTTTAAGCTTTGCAACTAGTGAATATGTTACACTGAAGGAATATACTAACCAAACCAATGATTATTCTATTGAGAGAGAACACTGTCTTTGTACTTTTTTTTTTTTTTTTAATGTGAAATGTACCCCAAATTATAGAATAACCCATATATACATTGTTGAAAATGGATGTAGTGAAGTTGAGTGTCCATTGATGAAACTGAAGAGCACCAGACAGCCCTGGTCCAATTTAATCCCTTGTGGTGGTCTAACACATTGCTCCAAATGTGTTCAATTTAGCAACTGTGAATGCTCCCACAATCACCATAGCAAACAAGCTACAACAAAAGCAATGCATGGAGTGTTTCCTAGAGCAAATATGTTTGTAATGATAACAACGTGTATGTAACGATAAGCTTCCATGTTCACACCCATTTGTAACTGATCAGCAGTTTATGGCCTTTTGACGCCTGGCGTTTTCATGTTATCTAGACCATCTGTGCTTGAGATGGAATAGTTTGGGTCTTGGGTCTACTGCAGCCAAATAATAACCACTGTAACACATTGCATCTCGATCAATGAAGCTTCCGCTTTACAGACACTTGATCTTTTAGTCAAATAAAGCTTTTCTTTGTGCACTGGGCTGAGCTGTACTACATTCTGCAGTTCAATGTAAATAGGATGTGAATAGGCGTTACATTACACTAAATTTGCATTGATGAATGTGATCATTACCACTAACACTCATTTAAACATGTACATCATCAGAATAGTCTTTATTAAAAAAATTATTTTGCTTTGCTGTCACTTAATATTCCAGTTGACAACTAGGAATATAAGTGATCTGTTTCTTTAGTCTGCATTTTTTAAACTTCCTTGTTTTTCAGGCTTGGAAAGTGCTTGTGTTCAAACAACAGATGAGGAATAATGTGTGTAAGCATAAACGGGCAGGGAAAAAATCCACACATTGCAAACATTCTCATAAAGTGACAGCATGTTGTGTATTTCTGACATTAGTTTGATCACACATGTCCATTACACTCAGACTTTTCTTTTGTGTGTCTACAGCTGTGCTCCGGCTCACTGTTTCCATGTGAAAGCAGGCGTGCCAGCCCCATATAAGGTCACATGGCTCATACTGATGATGTAATCAAAAAAGAGGTTTCCTTCTCACATGCACGGAAAGAGAACACAGAAAGTGAGTGAGTGAGAGAGATGTAAGAAGAGGGAATGTGACAAAAAGAAAGGAGAGAAAAGTAGTGCACTTTCACAGTCTGGATTTTGAAATGCCTGCTGTATTGTGTGTGCATTTCTGGTGAAGAGAGATATAGAAAGTGGATGAATTGCAGGACAACAGGACTTGAAGACTGTCTGAGAAGAGAGTGAGTGAGTGAGTGAGTGAGTGAGAGAGAGAGAGAGAGAGAGACACACACAGACAGAAAGGGAGAGGGTGGAAGCTGCCAAGAGCAGTGAAAAAGCACAAGGCCAGGAAGAGAATTTATTTTCATCATGGGCAAGTCAGGTAAGAGAACTGGATTTCTGCTGATAAATGGGTTGGGTCATTTCAGATGGACAGAAACAAGATGACATTGTTTTTTATCTTCTTATATTTAATTACATTAATTTTTCAATTTCAGACAGGCTTGTCCAATTTTGTATTCACTGGCTGACTTTGTGTGTGTATGTGTGTGTGTGTGTGTGTGTGTGTGTGTGTGTGTGTGTGTGTGTTTGAGAGAGAGAGAGAGAGAGAGAGAGAGAGAGAGAATGTGTGTGTGAGCGAGCATAGTCACTGCATTGTTCAGCATTTAGTATGATGCAGTTGGTTTTATAAATAGGCCTCTTCAATTGTTATTATGTGGTGCATTGTTTAGTTTTTGTTGCTAACCTCAAGTTTAATGTCCAAATTTTAAAGATCCTCCATGTTTGAATCTTGAAGTACCCAATTTGGCAAAAATGAGGCTTACAAATTTCATGCCTTGATATAATGTGGTCTGTTACCCACTAGCTGGTAAGCATCAGGGTATGTGTTTGGCAGGTAAAAAAGTCATCATTTGTATACAGTGTAAGATAGAAGTTAATTCTTCTAGTGCATGTAGTTTGTGTGCGTGCGCCTGTACAGTGAATGCACTGTTAAAATGATCTATTCTCTTTTCACAAGTCTACTGTGGGATGCGAAATTTACAGCGAGTGCCTGTTGTACGAAATGGATGCTCAGTGTTCTATAATACAAAAGTGCCCTTAATAAAACAAGTGCTTAGTGCCATCTTCCTCTGCAGCTGTACCATTTACTATAGTGACTGTGGCTATACTGTATATCTTTCTCTTAGCCTCAAGGATATTCTGTGACGAGGTCCTGAAGTCTCATAATGAGTACAGAAGGAAGCATCAAGCACCGCCAATGAAACTCAGCAACAAACTTTGCAGAGAGGCAGCAAGGTAGGGTAGCTCAACCTTTCACCCACTGTAAGTACAGTAAGCGTGTAGTAGGTTAAATTCATGTCTGCTGCCGTGATCAATTCCTGATCTGTTTTTGCTCCATACCAATTTGCTCTGCTCCACCCATTTTTAGATATGCAGAGAGTTTGGCAAGCACCAGGATTTTAAAGCACAGTGTTGAATCGAGTAGAGGAAACTGTGGAGAAAATCTAGCCTGGGCATCTTATGATCAAACAGGTAAGAATATGGGTTTGGGTGTAAATATTGGGAGATTTTGTCCAAGACATGGCAAAAATCTGTTCTGGTTCTTCACTCCTGTATGCTCCTCTCTTTGCAACAGCTGGGACTGATTTTGTAGTGACAGTCTCCATGTTAGCCTTGTTAAGATGCTGACTAAGTGGAATGGAATGTCTGACCAGTCCAGGGTGATTCATAAAGTGCGACAAACATACATTATAAAGTTTATAAAGAGTTTGAACAGGAAAGAAGGACTATGTGCCTAAGTATATGCTTCAACACTGGTCAGCACGGATTACTGACTAAAGGAATTGAATTTGGCATATTTGTCTTTTTTATATTGCGAATGAAATATGCAGAGCACTACTCAGTTACACCATTGCAGTTATACTTGGTACCTCATTGTTTTTGTTAGTATCCATTTATTTAACTGATTATCCTTGTTGCAGGGTCTAGAGTATTTTGTTGATGCTGTAATGCTATTATAAAATGTTCTTGTATGCCCTCAGTCATGCAACTTTTCTCACTTTTTTAAAACAATTTTTTTCAGTTCACCAATTCTACAGTGAGTGATTCGCATCTAAGGTTTTAGTGATTGATGAGACAAATGACACTTGATGAATTTGAAGCGCTTTCATTGAAAACTTAACTTTAAATCACATGAGCACCCAGCCCATTATGTGGCAATAGTATGTCATAATCTGCTAAGTCCCAAAGAATTGAAAGAACACTCAAAGAATAATGCTGAGAGGGTGTGTAACGAGTAAGGGAATTGCAGAAAAAACCACACAAACACACCCAAAAATGCTGTGTCTAAAAAAAAAAAACTGTGTGGTGCGTGGTGTTACACTTGAATACAAAGTGTTCATCTGGATCTTATCTGAAATCTTTCTTTCACAGTGCGGTCTGTAGCTCCAGAGTGGTAGATTCAGGAGCAGTATGGTGTGTATCATTTTGGGGACTCTGTAGAAGGGTGTTAAGAATAAAACCAAGTGAAATTCAACTGCAAACTCCTAATCAAATAAGAAATTACAGATTGAAAGTAACAGCCATGATAATTGGAGTTCTGTCACATTTTCAGAAATATCTGTGTACATGTGGACGGGGCCTGAATTTCAGTTGAAATCAAGCCAAATGCATTATGTTTGCTTGCTTGTAGTATATTCAATTATGAAAATATGTTTGCTACATGTTGTTATTATTAATAATTTTGCTGTGTGAATGCATGTTAGGAAAGGATGTGTCTGATCGCTGGTATAATGAGGTGAACCACTACAACTTTAACCAGCCTGGGTTCTCCTCTGGAACCGGTAAGCATGCTCTCCTAATTAAACATGATTCAGCTATATTCAGATTCTTGGCTATATGATGGAAATTATATTATAATCCCTACTAGAGTAAGCTGATAATTACCCTAAAAAAAAGGCAGCTATTTATTTAACAAGACTCACTGAATTAGTACGAGACTTTCCCAAAAGCCCCCACTCCTAGGATGTCCAATGAACAAAACCATTGGTGAGTAATATCTTCCAGCATACCACACTCATTAAAAGCAGTTAGATTGTGTCATCTCTGCCTTGAAACTACCTACTAGAACTTGATTATTTTATTTGCGTCACCAAGGAGACCAAAATGGGGAAGGAAAAGGAAGCTGTGCAATAGAACAGTTTAGATGTGATAAATACTATCTATTCTTTCCACCCACTCTACTGACACAGAAATATTTATCTCTATATTCGCTTAGCAATTGTGATGTTTATGTTGGAGGCACAAGTTTACAATATCAATCTGAGATTCTGACGCTTGCTCAAGCATCCACAGTGTACACTCCGACTTCCAAGTAACCTACGTGTCGTCTTTTATGCAGGTCACTTCACTGCAATGGTGTGGAAGAGCTCAAAGCAGCTGGGTGTTGGTAAAGCTGTTGCATCTGACGGCTCCACGTTTGTGGTGGCTCGCTATTTTCCTGCTGGTAATATCACTAATCAAGGCCACTTCCAAGCCAATGTCCTGCCTCCTACGAGCTGATCCTAGAACAGTTCTGGAGCTAGAGATCAGAGGTCATTGGGTGTTAGGGCAAATTGGACACAGGTCTGAAAGCAGTGAATTGGCCTTATAGGGCTAAGAATTATCAAACACACTGATGCCTTACAGTTTGCTTGGCCTTAAAATGTTAGTTTTTTTTTTTTTTTTAATTCTAAGATTAAATTGTAATATCTTACAAGCACTGTAAGATCATTAAGCTAATAGAAGTGCCTAGTTATTTATAGACATTTAAGTTCAGACACGTTTTCCCCCAGTACTCACACACTCTTGTATTATTGCTAAAGGTGAAATTCAAGGGGAAACTCTAAATGTCCTCATAAGAGTGTCATAGTATCACAGCTTCACACTGAATAAGCACCTGGGATGTTTTGAAATATTGTCTGCTTTACTTAAAGAAAAAGCCAGTGTTTTGTCTGTATTGTTTCACAGTTGTGGTTTGAATGCCCTACAGCCATAAACGTTTAAACCGTTCAAAACCTGCCTGTATGAGCTTGCCTATCACATTTCATTAACAACACAGTACTAGTGGTTTGTGATGTATCTAGTGTTATTCTGAAGTAGGATATTTAATAACCAGGATGTTCTCTGATTAGTATAGTCTCACAATTGTTAATTTCTACAAAGCACCTTTTGGTAGAGGCCTTCACTCACCTTCTGGAATAAATCTCCCAGCCTGTCTACTTCACACCAAAATACTTTGATCTGTACCCAATATAACCACTTGGCAGACATTGATCAGACTGTTCTCTGTTCTCTGTCCTTTCAGCAACTGGTGTAGTATTACAAATAAACTGTATCTTTTATAACGTTATGTGTTGCTTTACTGCTTGTTAAACTCTGCAATCGAATTTTCTTGAATATTGAATTTCCATTGTCTATTCATCATTGGCTATTGTCTATTCATCATTCATCATCTTTTCATATACCTAAAAATATAATTAGTTAATGATCATTAAAAATTAGCAACTGTATGTAAGTGAAATTCATTTGCTCGACATTTTAAAACCACAATCAGTAACTAGCTAATTAGACTGTGTAGTCTGGTTTCCTCCCACCTCTGAGAAACATGACAGAAGGTCCAATGGCCATGCTAAATTGCTCCTAAGTGTAAATGAGTGTGACTGTGCCCTATAATATTCTGGTGTCACCTCTAGAGTGTATTCCCACCTCGTACACATTGTTCCTGGGATAGAGCATGACCCTGACCAGGATAAAGCAGTTACTGAAGATCAATGAATGAGTAAATAGGCAGCATAATATTATACATTGCACATGTGAAACAAGACTTCTTTGGATTCGTTGGTTTTCCCAACGTTATGGAACTATTAAAATTGTGCCATCACATCTGTGAACTGTGATGTTTCTGATTTGTAACAGATATTAGGTAATATTAAACATTATGAAATATATAATTAAACAGCACTTGTTGAACATCTGCTTCACGGACCAGAGTTTCTTTGTTTGTATTTCTCTGTGGCAAAAAAGATCTCCTATTTTTAGGACCCCTTTGTTGGGAAATCCCATGGGTACCTATGTCTGGGTCTGTATTTAAATAACCAGTGACATGCACATTTACAATTCTAAACATTAGGCATTTATTGTTTCATTCTCCTAATGCTTGGATCTTCATCCTAGGACTCCTTCACAACATGCTTATTCTGAACTTCCCATTAACTTGCTCTGTACTGAGTCTTTACATTATAAAGTTGTAGAAAAGTAATGACCTATAATCCCAGTATTTGGTGTCACCCAGAAGAGGTTGGGTTCCTTTGGAGTCTGGATCCTCCAACCCCTTATGTTGTCTCAGGTTGTTTCCCCTGGTCACTGTGACCACAGTTGTATGGGTCGATTCCTCTATGATCATTAAAATTGAACATGTTTGTGGCTTGAACTCCATTTATAAAGAGTTTTAGTCTTGCATCCCGTCTAGGGTATAATCCTGCCTCATGCAACGTGTTGAGAAATATAATGTCTATGTCCAAAGGTTCATAAAAAACTAAAAAGTTATTTGATCAAACAAAAATAATTAGTACAAATTACTCTTTATGTAAAAAAAAATCTATTCTTCTAGGAAATTCCCAGCAGATGACTTTAGGGGCATTTCCTTTTTTGTTGTGAGTGAAGCTGATATATATATATTTTTTTCATGTTTCATATTACTGTAAGGTAGGGGTGTCCAATCTTATCTACAGGTGTGGGTGCAGGTTTTCCTGTCAAGCAGGAGCCACACCTCATTCCACCTGTTTTTAATCAGTGGATCTAATCAGTGGACCTTGACTTTCAGTAGTGTGTGGCTAATGCTTCGTTGGAAAGGAAACCTGTTTGGATAAGATTGGACACCATTGCTGTAGATCAAGGGGTAGGTTGAATTTTGACAGGATGAATTTTATATTTTTCAACTATGTAATTTTGGGTAGGCACTAGAACCCAGCACTATGGCCTCCCAGAAAGCATTAGAGTCCAGCAGCACAATAGCTCAGAGTGGCACTAGGACCCAGGGCATCCATGGCTTCCGAGGTTGGAGAGACCATTTCTGTAGCTTGTTATTAACTCACCAGTTGCTCATAGTTTGAGATTTGCAGCGTGTTTGAACAAAGTGAGATGTCATGCTTTACTTTGGCTGTTTGAAATATATTCCATCATTGAGTGCCTGTTACTGGTTTGTCAGCTTCAAGGCTGTAGATGTGTATAAAGGCAGAGTTCTACAATCACATGTTGCCAGTTGGAGTCCAAATGAAGGCCTTAAATGTCCAGAGCTGTGTCTATTTTATGCTACACTGTGAGTTCCTTTACTAGCCTACCTTTTGAGATCCTGGGTTGCTGGGATGGTATATAGTTGCTTCTGTTATCAGAGACACTACACAGGAGCACATGGTAATTAGATACTTTTGGTTTTGTTTTTGGTTTAACAAGGCCTGCTATTTTATTCACTTTATTGGACCAGTGTGAAGGCAGTACATATTCTTTATTATTTTCTTCCTTCAAGTTCAGAGCTTTTAAGATCTGAAGGTTCAAGTCAGTCCCTCCCATTCACTTGCCGCTCCCTCATTGAAAGTGGGACTCTCCGTGCCAATTTACATTACATTGATATATGTATAATAGATGATCATGTCTACATCATCTGACTCTTGGAGAGAGTGGAAGAGTAAGAATACATAGTCTTGATTCTGACTATAGATTAACATCTGCTGGTTTATGTTTTACTGATGGACTTGATCTGTGTGTTTGCCAGTCATAGCTAATGTCACTGTTACAAAGCAATACATTTGCTTTGAGTGAAGTGTGAATAAATGAAGACATGCATCCCAAATATAGCATATTTATCACACTGTGTGGGTGATTACAGATTTTCAGTTAATAAAATTAGGAATATTAGGAATTAATAAAAATAGGAAACAACAAACAACTCGGTTTTTATAGAGTTTATTTAGCAGGTACGGGGCATTAAAGGTATGTAGCAGCATTACTGGGAAGGGATGATGGGTATGCCAGGAGGAAAAGCTGGGGGCAGGCAAGATGTCGTCTCTCACATGGTTAGCTCCTGAAGATAAATGTATATATTTAAAAAACATTATTTCATACTTTGTTAATAAGAAGGAGCACATAATTCAAATAATCTCCACAGATTTGCTTTACAGATAAATTTACTGTCAAATAGCTTTTTAAGAACATACACTGTAAAAAAAAAAAAAAGTCTTACCATAATAGCATTGACAATGTCGTTCTTGTTGTGACGTAGTGCACGGACAGCTTTAGCACGAGCCACATTAGCCTGTGCCATTACCAGCTCTATATCTCTCTGTTCCAGTCCACTCTCATCCACCTTATAGAGAGAAAGCTCATGTGTAAGTGGCCAAATGGAATTACATTCTAGAATGTTATTTGAGTTATACGTAGAACAAAGGCCACACCCACAAGATGGCAGATGCTCTAAATCAGGGGTGTCAAACTAAATCCACAAAGGGCCGGTGCGGGTGCAGGTTTTCCTTCCAACCAAACAGAAGCCACACCTCATTCCTCATTCCAATGTTTTTAATCAATGGATCTAATCAATGGATCTTGACTTTATCTAGTGTGTGGCGTCTGCTTGGTTTGACACCCCTGCTCTAAATAAAAAAAGTTTTAAATTCTCTTCATCATGTCAATTATATTTAAATATTAAACGTAATGAATGATAAGATATTAAAGAGCAATTATAAAGACAGTATCAACACTCTACCTCCTCTTCTTCCTCACTCTCCTCTTTTATGGGGAGGCTGGGCATAATGTCAGGGGTCAGAGGAGAAGGGTCAAGGGGAACCTTAAATTTCTCTGCTGCAGCCTTGTGCACTTGCTGTGACAGGTCCTCAATCTGTAACAGAGCAATGGAAGAATGTTTTTGATAAATTAAAAGTTTCTCTTGTAAGCCTAGGCTATATTCAGCTGTGCTTGTCAAAAATAACTGGTACAGGGGTCATCAGTTGGCAAATGCAGTCCGGATGCAGGTCTGGTCTGAGGTCCCAGAGCTAGCAAATTATTTCAGTGGACCAAAATGTGTGCTTGAAGCAGAACTGATGAACATATGAATAAAACTGCCCATAGTTCAATGAGTTTTCTAAGCATGAACCAGCATGGCTTCTGTAGAAGATTATCTTTTGTGATTTAAACAATCACTTGCATTTAAATAAATGATTTAATTCAAGGCAGCATTTTGGACCAGATATTAACTATAAGTCTTAGAGACATCCACTGAGAAAAAGATTTCACAGGCATTGATAGATTTTTCTATGAATGTTTTTAAAGTTTCAAAACAAAATCCCTGTCAGATTCAAAATATCTCATCTGTATGACATAACCTACAAAACATAACCACTCTAAATGTTCTTATTTATAGCCATGAACCAATTGTAACTAATCAATAATTGTTAAGCATTAAAATTTAATGTTGTCATCATTTAGTCATGTTATTTGCTTATATACTATACTTGCTTCATTTTATGTAATTGGACCTTCGCAAATTATTTGAATTCCCTTGATCTTAATAGTCCAGTGTCTGCCACGTTGCAAAAATAATCAAAAGTTAATTGAAATGCTAACCTTGGCCTCCCCAAAGACTATGTAGATATCTGATGCGGGGCTTTTGAAGACATCTGGGCGGGTAATAACAAATAGGATGTTCTTGGACTTCCGGATGGTAATCCGTGTAACTCCATGGATCTGCTTTAGGCCAAGCTTGGACATAGCCTTGTAACACACCCACAAGAAAGAAAAACATTTTTTTGGTTGAATGAGCAAGAAAACATTCTTGTGTCAGAAGCTTTGTAACAGCTGGAATCAGTAAGGCCTCACATACCTTTCGTGCCTTTTTCTCACTTCGACTCTGTTTGGTTTTGCTCACTGACTCATCAGCTGTAGAATGTGATATCTGAGAGGAATTAAAACGGATAAATTTAGCAATAAATTCACTGCATTTCACACACATTATATATTTTAAAACGGCTTTCCTGCATGAGCACAATATACACATACTTGTGGGTCTGAGGTTTTCAAGAGGCCTCTGTTTGGCTCTTCCAGCTCAGGAATTGATCCATCACTGTCTGTTTCCTGACATGAGCCCACTTTGTAATTGAGACATAGAGATGGAGACAAATACAGTTTTTTTTTTAATGTGAGTCTCAGTTTTAAAGGTGAATATGCATGATTATTGAAAATGACAATATGAATAGACTTCATGCAGTAGACTTCATGTCAGTAATACATACTGGTATTTTTTAAGGACAGATCCACTTCCTTAGAGTCCTTTGTTCTGTAGGTGATTGAACACCCATCCTGGTGATCAGTGTGCTTTTCTGTTAGATTTTGTCTTGCTTGCACAGGGAAATTTGACGCAGAGGTGATGCATGGTAGTATCTCTCGCTCATCGCTCAAGCTTGATGTTCTGTGAACAGGACTACCATCTCTGTGTCCTGTACTCTGAATGGGGTAGGTTTGGGGACCTTTAGGTGATTCTGGTCTGTGTTCCATGCATACTGTTTAAAAGAACAAAAAATGCATCAGTTTTTTATTTTTAATGTTAACCATGTACAGTACTGTGCAAAAGTTTTTAGGCAGGTGTGAAAAATGCTGTAAATTAAGCATGCTTTCGTAAATGGAAGTGTATAGTTTATTTTCATCAAGTAACAAAATGCAGTGAATGAACAGAAGAGAAATCTAAATCAAATCAATATTTAGTGTG
>JAOUQY010000028.1:11246303-11261475 GCA_028566355.1 Doras micropoeus
AGATAGTTCTTAATGACATTGGCTGTATGTTTGGGGTCGTTGTCCTGCTGCAGAATAAATTTGGGGCCAATCATACATCTCCCTGATGGTACTGTATGATGAATAAATATCTGCCTGTATTTCTCAGCATTGAGGACACCATTAATCCTGACCAAATCTCCAATTTCCAGAATTACAGCCCCAAACTTGCGAGGAACCTCCACCATGGTTAACTGTTGCCTGCAATAGCCATCTGCTTCCTGCTACAGCCAAAATTTTAACATTTTGACTCATCAGTCCAGAGCACCGGCTGCCATTTTTCTGCACCTCAGTTCCTATGTTTTTGTGCATATTTGAGTTGTTTGGCCTTGTTTCCATGTCGGAGGTTTGGCTTTTTGGCTGAACTCTTCCATGAAGACCACTTCTGGCCAGACTTCTCTGGACAGTAGATGGGTGTACCTGGGTCCCAGGGGTTTTGGGTCCTGATTTCTGCCAGTTCTGAGCTGATGGTGCTGCTGGAGATCTTCCGATTTTGAAGGGCAATAAGCTTCATGTGTTTGTCTTCTGCTGCAATAAGTTTCCTTGGCTGACCTCTGCGTCTATGATCCTCAATGTTACCCATTTCTTTGTGCTTCTTCAAAAGAGCTTGCACAGTACATCTTGAAACCCCAGTCTGCTTTGAAATCTTTGTAGTTATACTGCTGATGCAGACCTTGTGTCTTGTTGCTGTGCTCAGTCTTGCCATGGTGTATGCCCTGTGACATGAAACTGTCTTCTACAGCTTCCTACACAGCTGTTTATATTTTCAAGTTTCAACCTAGATGTGAAATTGATGATCATTAGCACCTGTTTGGTATATTTGGTTGATAATACACCTGACTATAATCCTACAAAATCCCTGACTTTGTGTAAGTCTACTTATAAGAATTGATGCTGGTTTGAAGGCAAAATATTGATTGGATTTAGATTTTTCTTTTGTTCACTCACTGCATTATATAAATTGATAAAACTAAACTATTAACACTTCCATTTTTGGAAACATTCTTAGTTTACAGCATTTTTTCACACCTGCCTAAAAACATTTGCACAGTACTGTATATGCAGAAATTAATTTAGCATGCATCCACTTCTGTACATTTAATAAACAGTAGCAGTAACAGTGATTTGAAATACAACACACCTTCTGGTTTCTCTTGTCTGCAAGTCTTTGATTTTAGGCCTGACTGGTCATTCACATTTTGATGTGTGTCTTGTATTGGAAGTGAGACTGACTCAACATCTGACTGTTCCATATTTATTACTTGAAGAGGGCTCTGTGATTCGTGTTGATGCAGGCCTTCATTTAGAGCTGTTTCGGTATGAGTGTGGAGACTGTGCATTTGAGAACTGTTAAATGAAGACTGGGACTCTTGTATAGGTGCAGGAAGATCCTCCTCCAACATATCCGTGGATGAGGTAGAAGCGGGATGCCTGCTTAGTTCAGAAATTTCTTCTACAAAAGTTAAAGGGGCCCTGACATCATTATCATTGGCATCTTGTGTGCTTTTGTGTGAATCCAGGCCTTCTAAGGTGCCATGATAAAGTGCTTCTTTCTGATCTGAGCTGCCAACACCATTTGAGTCAGTAGAACCCATTGATTCTGTCAAATTGTGGCTTCTATTTGGAGTATTGCAGTCTGCAGGATGGACTACGGTTTGTACTGGTGTTTGATTGTTTTTCTCTCCTCTTCCATCATTTGTGAGCATTTGCTGTTGAGCTTCTGGAATACGTTTGTTACTCTGACAAAAATGATCATTTGCAGAAGTTTGAATTATTTCAGTCTCCGGTTTATTGTCTTTATTTGTAATGCCTTCCTTTTTCTCCAGGGCAGCAATCGTTTTGCTGTCATCAGTGCTAACAGGTTCCTTTGGTATTGTGTTATCCGAAACAGTTTTTCCCCTACCACAGTTAACTATAGTGGTATTCAGTTCTATTTTTTCTGTTTCAGAAATACTTGATTTGGGTGGGACTTTAGTCACTTCTTTGCTCAGTTCTAAAACATTAGTATTCTCACTTGCATTTTCAGTTGCCTCCTCTTTTGGACAGGTTTCCATGGCCTTCTCATCCTCCTTTTCCTTGAGTGAAATACATACTCTTCTTTCAGTCTTTGGTTCAATTTGTTTGTCAACAACTTGACTACCAGAATTCAGCTGATTTTCATCTTTTGTAATAATAGACTGTAATTGTCTACAATCGGTATCTATATTTGGTGTTTTAATTATAACTCCCTTATTAGAGGATGCAGCTGTCTCTTTGCGTGTCAGAGACTTGTCAGAAGGGGAGATTTCAAGTTTCAAGTCGCTTGATTTCTTTTTGTGGTCAAAGTTGCCAAATGACCCCCCTTCTAGGTTAAATACAGGTTTGTTTTCTAAGACTGTTGATTTAGTATTTACCAGGGACATTTGTTTAGAACTCTCATGAATTTTTATGTCACTTGGTTTATCTGATACTTTATTTGTTGTTTTGGGCCCACAGAGAACATTTTGTTTGTACGAATTGGTAGAAACTAAAATCAGTGCTTCATCATGTTCTTGAGATGAATCCAGGACTTCTGGTCCCTGTTTAGGCAAAATGTCAGGGCTTTCATCTATAAATATTTTTGATGTGGGTTCCCCAGGAATATTAAACTCTGTGTCAGTGGTTTGGTCTTTCTCATCTTTCCTTTCATGTGAAAGTATATTTAATGGCATATGTGTTGATTGTCCATCTGCAATACTGGATGAACAGCTCTTTTCTTCATTGTTCCATGTGGTTTCCTGAATATTTTCTGGATGGCATTGTATAAGTGCATTATTGTCTGGATTCTGGAGGTTGTTTGCATCATCCTCACCTCCTCCTGCCTCTGAAAGGTCCTCAATGGATTTCCAAGTGGACAGATTTGATTCCAGCATACCAGCCTCATTATTTGCCATCTTTTCTGGCAAGTCACAGTAGCTGTTGTTGTCCTCAAGGTCACCCATGATGTTAGCTTGAGCCGAAATGTTGGGAGTTACAGATAACTCCTTATTGTGCAGTGTTCCAGCTATCTCACACATAAACAAATTCTCTGGCCTAAAGTCACAGCTTGCATCTAAAGACAAGGGCTTTTCTGGAGCCCAGTCTTCAGAAGAAACACTTTTTTCTGTTATACTACTTTGGGAGTTCTCCTTCTTTGGTGAGATGGCAAGCATGCTATAAGTAGAACATGACATATTTAGAGAGCCAACACTTATATCATCTGTGCTGGGTTGATTTTCAGTCAGGTTGTCTTGGTCAAGAGACTGTTCAGTTGGGGAAATATCAGCAGGAGTTAAGTTATCTGGTACTTCAGACAATTCTGGATAGGCACAAACTGGAATGTTTGTGGGGCTACAATCATCTTTAGGATAGGACAACAAAGGGACTCCCTTGTTGAGATCATTGGTTGCTGTCTCATCAAGCTGGAGTGAGGTATTCATGAACTCGGAGTTATTTCCATTTTTCTGATCTAGATCTTTGTCATCCTGAATTTTTATCTTATTATCTATGCATGCTGCTGTAGCACCAAGCACACAAAGGACTGGTTTAATGTATGTTTCTGATACTTCACTTTGTTCTGCTGAGATTTTCTGATTTTCTGAGCCTTGAATGTTTGTATGACAACTTTCTTGAGACACCACACAGCATGCATTGTCTGTTTCTTCTGCATTTCCTAGATCTGTACTCTGTTGATTCTCTTCAGTTTGTTCCCTAATGTCACTTTCTAGTCTCTTTGCACATTCTTCCTTTGAATTAGGTGTGCTTATGTCTTCAGCATGTACTGTGCAGACAGATATATGTTGCTGAACTAATGCATTTGATGGCCCAGAAGATCCAGAGGAAATCTCCATTTCACTGTCACTTCCTGAGGATTCTGGTCGTGCATGGCTTACTGACTGCACAGGGTCATCTTGTGCAGGAAATTGCTGTGCAAGCTCAGCATGTCTCTCTGTGCTGTACAGATGATCATCTTCATCTCCATTACAAGAAGTGGAATCAATTGACTCTTCTGTGTCATCCTGGTAAGCAAATGACTCATCTACTCCATCATTAATTGAGTTCTCAGAAAGTGAATTTAGGAATGAGGCAGAGGTATCCTCTTCATTTGGATCATCAACACCTCTTGCCCCAATCTTGAGGGATAGTTCAACTTGCTGTTCCAAATCACTGTCATCATTTATGTCTACATCTTCATCATCATCATATTCATCCACATCCCCCTCTTCCTCTCCAGCAGCATATGCATCAACATCATTTTCTGGCTCATCATCTGTAGGGAATAATGTTATTTCCATTGAATCTGCCTGGAATATCAAACTGGCATGGACTGGTAGCATTGATGCAGGAATCATCCCCTCTCCACCAGGTCCATCATCCCTGGAGCACCCATGGAAGATCAGAGCAGAAGATCCCATCTCACTATACAAGCTGTTATTATCAGTGTCTGAAATCTCTGATGAACCAGTGGCAGGGGTCAGACTTCCTGTCTCTAAAGTGGTTGAAGCTGTTCTCTGCTGTTGACTGAAGGGAGAAGAACATGCCAGATCTGGAGAAAAGTCCTCTTCAAGGCTTAGAGGGGCATCATGTATGGCAAAGTGCTCTGTGATACAGTCATTAAAGTCCAGCTCTAGCTTCTGATCTGGATCATCCAAAGGCTGTGACATGTCAGTGACTCTTGGAATTTCTGTCTGAACTGAGGCGGCTTCAGATTCCTCTCCCTCATGTTTTGAGTCTGTGGTTTTACCACTGCTGATCCTATGTGGTGAAACATTCTCTGTCGCCCAGTGAGGTCTACAAGTCTCTCTCTTTATCTTTTCCTCCTCATGTTCCTCACTCTCAGCCAACTCTGGCATGACAGCTTTACAAAGACAGTGCTCCCTTTCAGCCATGAGTCTGTCATCTCCCAGCTCATCCCCAATCTCAGAAAGAGAGCCCACATAGCAGGCAGGAACCTCCTGCAATTCAGCTTCAGCAGTTAGATTTGGTGAACAGGACTGAGAAGTGCCAGAATTATAGGAGGAGGTCCAACTGCCACCTTCAGCAGTAATATAAGATCCGGATGGAGAAGTGGGAGGGGAGCACAGATCAGATTCATCTGTTGGTGAACCAGGACCTGTGCTTGGACTGCTTGGTTGCCATTGTTGCTTAAGATGTGAGCAATAGGCCATCTTAATTGGAGTGGAAGGGGCTGTGTAATAACGATCTGGGTCAAGTCCAGGAAGGACGCCAATGCGTTGAGGATCAACTGGATAGGAAGGCTCGGAGAAGGACAAGGAAGGCACTTCACCCTGAGATAGAGACAGTGTGTCTCCTTCATCATCTGGGAAAAAGGTGCTGCTTTCAGTCAGCCCAGTATCTGCTGATTTGGGTTCTAGAATTGGGCATTCAAGTAGCTGCTCTAAGTTTCTCTCTTGTTCAGGGGTTGGAGTCAAATTCTTAACCTGGCTAGAGTTTTCAATCTCTTGACCAGTATCAAGTTTAATTTTCTCCTCTACCCCAATCTGTCTCTCCACTAAAAGGGTAGAAGTAGGGGTAGAGGGAGGTGGTTCAGAACTGGATGATTCTTTATTTGTCTTTTTGTCTGGAGACACACCAATCTGCGTCTCCATGTTTTTCAATAATGCTTCTTGTCCCATAACAACCCTTGCATCCATGGACTCAGGTTCTTGGTAATCACTCTCCACTTCAGCTCCTGTTAGAACCTTAATCCTCTCCATTTTCACTGGCCCCCGTCTGCATCCACCTCTACCAAACCGGGCTGTTAGCCGACCTACTGTGCGCCCATCTGATTCAAAGCTGGCACCCTCCGGTTGTGGTCGGGTGGAAGTGTTTGGTTTTGACATGACCAAACGAGGTCCAAACAGAGAGGTACATTGTGGGGAGAGCTTGGTTGGAGTGCTTGGAGATGGGCTGGAGGCACTGTCAGTTGGAGTTGAGGCTGTGGAGCTTGAGGTTTGCCTGGACAAATCTGGAAAAGAGGGTAATAAGAAATTTAGGAAATACATAAGCAACAACTTTGAGTGCCCTCTTTGGTAAATCACAGCATATTTGTTTGTATAAAGGGAAAAGATTGACCTTCAGATGACATACTTGTGGTTTTGTACATTTGTATTACTTTCTGATGCTGCAGACATGAATGCCTACTCAGTAAAATGTCACATAAAATATTCAGTATATTACATGGAAAGGTCATCTACACTGAAACAGTTTAGCTAGAGTGGTTTGGGTAGCATTTAATAAACTAAAAAAATCAATAGTAAATTGCAAAGATTCTGTAGACTTGCAGAGTTTCTTATTTTATCAATCAAATCAACAAATCTAATTTGACACTTATCTGCTCACCCATTATTTAATCCTATTACTCGATTATGGGGATGGGGGTGGGGGTGGGTTGGGTGGTGCTGAAGCCTATCCCAGCACTCAATTGACTCACTGGGAAACACAGATAGATAGCGACAGATACATACAAACACCACACACGTTTGTATTGCTATAATTGCGAAGACTTTCCAGTGACCTAATTTTTACTCCAGCTAATTAATGCTAACCCAAACAATAAACCTAACCTTAACCTCAGTAATGATAAAGCAACTTTTTGGCTCTTTTATTTAATTTATTTTTGTTAAAATCTAAACCAAAAAAAACACCTTCCTTATGGGGACCAGGACTGTAGGAGGAAACGGGAGCTCCAGGAAGAAACCCACACAGACATGCGGAGAACATGCAAACTTCACACAGAAAGGATGCATGCCCTTCTTGCTGTGAGGCGACAGTGCTACCCACTGTGCTGATGTGCCACCCTTAACTTTGACAACCAAATTTAATCCTCCATCTCCATATTTACCTCATCCCAATATACCCAAATGTCCTAAAAGCATGAAAGTATAGCATCAAGTATAGCACTTAAAATAATGACCTGTTTTATTAATTCATGTGGACACTTTTTAAAGCAAAATTATTTTATCAGTTAAATGCTGGAGTGGCATTCAAATTTTGGTCAGTGTTGAGAACAGCCCAGCATGCAACAGTCTCCTTTAAATTTGTACTACAGACCAGCAGCTTTGGGAAGAGAAACAAGGCTATTTGACTTGTATCATCACTCTAGAGAGGGTAGTGATGGTGTAAGGAGCTTGGTTAGATAGTGAGAAGCAGCAAAGTGAATCCCTGTTGAGTAACTGTCATGGAAGTAATTCCCTGTTTTGCCTGCAAGGCAAACTTAGACTGACAGCACTGACAGTAAAACTAATTTACTGTCAGCAGAAGAGCCAGGCAGGCACAGACACACACACAAATAGACACACATACAAAGTGTATTTATATGTGTATACAACACAACTTCAGTGGACCTTGGCATAAATTATACAAGCCTCTGAAGATGGGGGTGGGGAGCACTGTCTGAAATGCTCCAAAATGTTCGACTGGGAATGTGAAGGCATTCTAACATTACTACAAGGGGTTTTATGTCTTGTAGATTTGCAAAGCAATTAGCCTAGCTATCCTAAAGCAAGCTCAGTCATCCCACCTTTCTCAGAAGTTCTGGGAGTCCCCTGCATATTGATAGCAGCTCCCTGATACCCACAAATTATATACAATATATTCTATTTATATTGAATTATATATTCTTTTTCTGCTAAGTATAGGGGTGAAAATAATGACAGTGTTGCTCACTGCACTGTTTGCAACAGGGACTTTTCTGTTGCTCATGGTTGGATAAATGATTGTAAATAACACGTTGAGGTGAGTTTAACAGGTGTAATTAATTCATCATTCATTAGTATAGCTAACTTTATGTAAACTATCTAGCTAGCTGCTAATGAGCTAATAGATGTCCTACATCATGAGACCAAGCTCCCTGTAGACTTGCTTAAAGTTGTAACAGAATACAAAAATGACTCCATGAAATGTATAATATAATATAATACAATACACTGAACGATCACTGGATCAGGAACAGCAGGCTAGTAACAGGTTTGTCCAGATTTTTGATTAATTACAGCACGCAGACTTCGGGGAACAGACTCCATAAGGTGGCAACCATCCTGTATAAGCAACTTAATCCATGCCTGCTGCAGCAGCTCCAGTTGGTGGACATTTTGCGGGCAAGTGGGGCTTGCACAACCCATCCAAGTATATCTCAAACATGTTCAATGGGGTTGCAGTCAGGCGAGTTTAGGGTCCAAGGCAGTGTGGAGAATTCATTGTTGTGTTCCTCCAACCATTCCTGAGCTCGATGACATGAGACACTGTTGGCAGGAATGACCTTCTGAAGATATGGGTGCAGATGGTCAGTTAACAGGTCCCTGTAGCATTGTCATTCAAGGATTGTGGTACGATGACTAACGGACCTAGGGCATACCAAAAAAATGCTCCACAGACCGACACACCACCACCGCCTTTAGCACTCCAATGTTGCAAAGAGAAGATGCGGCTTTGGAAACAAAGGCAAGTGACTCAACTATGCATGAAAACACAAGAACTGGGGTGCATAAAATGGCAGCCGGTGCTCTGGACTGATGAGTCAAAATATGAAATATTTGGCTGTAGCAGAAGGCAGTTGTCTGCCAAAGTGCTGGAGAGCAGTACAATATTGAGTGTCTGCAGGCAACAGTGAAGCATGGTGAAGGTTCCTTGCAAGTTTGGGGCTGCATTTCTGCAAATGGATTTGGAGATTTATTTATTAATGGTGTCCTCAATGCTGAGAAATACAGGCAGATATTTATCCATCATGCAGTACCATCAGGGAGATGTAGGATTGGCCCCAAATTTATTCTGCAGCAGGACAACGACCCCAAACATACAGCCAATATCATTAATATCTAAGCCAATATCTTCAGTGTCAAGAAGAACAAGAAGTCCTTGAAGTCATGGTATGGCCCCCACAGAGCCCTGATCTCGACCTCATCGAGTCTGGGATCCTAATATCTTTTATTACATTAAAAGACAGAAGGATTTGAGGAAGCCTAAATCCACAGAAGAGCTGTGGTCAGTTCTCCAAGATGTTTGTAACAACCTACCAGCCGAGTTCCTTCAAAAACTGTGTGCAAGTGTACCTAGAAGAATTGATGCTGTTTTGAAGGCAAAGGAGAGTCACACCAAATATTGATTTAGATTTCTCTTCTGTTCATTCACTGCATTTTGTTACTTGATGAAAAACTGTACACTTCCATTTTTGGAAGCATTCTTAATTTACAGCATTTTTTCCACACCTGCTTAAAAACTTTTGCACAGTACTGTATATACTAGCATGGTGGTCTGAAATGAGAATCAAAGGCTGTATAAAGTTTTGTTTGTGTTTCTTCTCAACTAAATCAAGATGTACTAAAACAAATACACAGGAAAAATGGCTGAGTAGTTAAAAATGTTTTCTTCAAATAAGAGTTGTTTTTGCTCCAGGGGAAGTAAATTTGCAGTTTCTCCAAACAGATTTACAATGGTATGAGAGTTGCTTTCAAGAAACACTAAACAGAGTTAAATATCACAGAAAAGTGTAAAACATTAAAATCTAAACTGAGGATAACTGACTCTGGAAAAGGAGCTCTGTCAAAAGAACTTTTACTCTTTTCAGAGTTTCAAATGTTATCTAGTAAAATGTTCTTCAATTTAAGTAAATTACCGTCTAGCACATTTACTGTTCTGTCATATACCACAAGCATTTTTTGGGCTAGTCTTTTTGTCTTTTTGTTATTGAGATGAAATTGGGATGGAAATTTTGCTGAGATTTAACAACCCTGCCTCCATGCTTCCTTCCATAATCCTGAACCTACTCCTCCTCTTCTGATGTGCTTTCTATTTCATCCTCCAGCAGGTCCATAACAACTCTGCCCTTCCATGTGTATACGTATGTTTTGCCGTGGGTGGTTTGTTGTGCTTAGTCATGATGCGAAATGATTACATCATCCTGTCACAACCAGCACATGGAGCAACTGTTCTGGGGAACAACACGGTGTTGTTGCCAGGTTTTGTGTAAGTTTGTGTGTCCGACAGAGGGAAAGAAAGAAAAGACCTCTTGCTATCATAAAACTACACGGACAGAATCTGAAATGTGCCTACAGTGTGCAAGTCTGTGATATTGAGGGCTGCATTTGCTCAAGGAATGCACTAACAGATGCAGCAGTCTCTCTCTCTCTTTCTCGCTGTTTCTCTCTGTGCATGACCTCTTTTTTGACTGCCCTTCCCTTACCGAACCATTGCATTTTACAAAACGGGATGTACAGCACAAAATAAAAAAAAAAATTGCTTTTGTTACTATCAGCATTTGACTTCACATCATTAGAACCCCCCCCCCCCCCCCAACCCCCCAAAATCCTCTTACACCTGCATGCGCTGACATTCCATGCTGCAGTGACTGAGCAATCTGAGATTTCCTGCTTAGTCACATTCATAACTGCATTTTGTAATAACTGCAAATTTCCACTGAATAGCAAATACAAAGATGCCATTATAAAATCACCCATTTCAGTTGTACAGCATTGTTTACACATATTTATTTACCTTATATACCTCATATGTGCACATTTTTATACCCACACATTTCTTTAAACCCACTTGTACTTGGCAAATACATGTAGATTGTATATATATATAAGTATAGATATATAGATCTTATTAATAGTACTATTACTCTGAGACACACTAGCTATACTTATTTACACATAGATTTAAGTACCATTTAGGTATATAGATATAATTATCATACCTCATTATAGAATCTAGACATACATCAACATTACTTGTGTTTGCACTAAAACTACTAATTTGCACTTCTGGTAGATGCTAACTGCATGTTGTTGCCTTGTACTCATACCGGGCAATTACAATAAAGTTGAATCTATCTATCTAATCTATCTATCTATTGTTGATAATACTTCAGTTTCTGGTATCTTCTACTGAATTACTAGTAAATGTACTGCTGAGTAGGTATACATACTATTTCTGTCCTGTCAATCACAGCAACACTCATAGCCAATCGTGGTCATCAGTGAGCTAATGTATGTGGAAGAGGCAGGAAGTGCTTTCCTCTGAGTGTACTGAGACAGTAATATGCTGTCCTGTGACACAGAATGAGCAGTTCTTAAAAAGCCTCCTCCATCCTTTGGTGGTAGCTGGCTGGTGGGTGGTACCTGGTTGGAGACCAACTGGCAGAGACATTGCATGAAACACCCCCAAGAAAGGTACAACAATAGAGTATGTCCTCAGTAAGACAAAATATTCCTATATTGTAATAACATCCTCAGAACACCATGAAAATGTGAACGTTTCAAAGTCCATACATCTCCAGTAGCTTCATGCTGTGTTTCCTATGAATACCAAATATGGCAATAAACTTTGGAACCCCTTTTTTGTGTAATTTGAACCTTTATTGGATAATGTATGCTTAATTGATCTACTTTAATGTCTCACAGTACACTCGACAATTCGACTTATCAGTTCCAATCAGTATAAGCAAATTAGTTACTTTATCCACACAAGTCCATTATAAGGATACAAGGAATAGAGTATCATGCTGGTGAGCAGGGTGATGGGAAAGGGGAGGAGGTCTGGTGGGCAAACAATTCACACACAATAACATTGGTACAGGGATAAAACAAACATTGCAACAAAGGCCATGTCCACATGACCATGGAATGTTTTGAAAATGCTGTTTTTCCTTTGTGTTTTAAAAAAATTTCCTCATCCATATGACATTACTTTGAGAACGCATCCTCGTCCAAATGAATTTGTGAAAATGAGTGAAAACACTGGAGCATGCTTGCCAGGGCAGTAGGTGGCAGTGTAACTTTGCCACTCAAATATACACCATAGAACAGCAGCCTATATACAAAGGCTGGCTTGTTTGGATTGTCTACTTGTCCACCCACTCACTATATACTGTTTGCTCCAGAGGACACTCACTATGGTATAAGGGCATACAGCTGTTGATACATTTCAGACACTTTTCAGATGTTATGCTGTTACAAAATTATGCACTGGACATTTGAAATTTTAAATATTAACCTTTTGTTAACCCAGAATCAGTAACTTCCCTAAAATATATATAAAATTTTAAAATATTAGTCTGAAAAACTATAATTTTGCAAATACAGTTCTGATAGAAATTTTAATAATAATTGTTGATACCCTGCTGCTTAGGCAGAGGAGGAGACTGACTACAAGTTTGAGACATCTGAGCAGTATAACGCTCAGGAGGCACTCTCAATTGGTAAAAAAAAAAAATCATATTAGATAGCAGCTAGATTTAGCTTGATGCATGATGGTCTAATTTGAAGAATGTGTAAAGCCTGTGTACACTGGATTTTAATAGATACAAAAGGTTGATTTGCTGTATAGTGGACGAGTGGACATTTCGAACAAAGCAGCTTTAACACCGTCAGTCCAAATTGATTTAGGTACATTTCAGTTTGGAATATTCCTCTTCGACTGTCCACATTGTATATTAATTGATAAGTGATCAGATCTGATCTGATGTGTCCGGTTGGCAAATCAAATCTAGGAAGCATTTCACTTTTAACATAAAACCATTAAACACAAACAATACAATAAAAATCAAAATATTATGCTAATGTTAAGTTATATTCAGATTCCACAACACACATTGTTTCTGCTTGTTTGAACTGTAGTATGAATCAGGGTATGCTCGCATTTATATCTTACAGCTCCTTAGTCCTGATATGTGGTGCCAAGAATAAAACACGCACTAATAGGTTTATAGAAGGAGGAAGTCTGATTGAATTCCTACAGTGTAGCCACATTATAGTGGATTCCAGCTATCTGCGTTTAATTTAAATGTTGAATTTGCATTCCAGAAAATGGCTACATATTACACAATAACAACAATGTATTTATAAAGAAAATATGCAATAAAGGGTGACATAAACCTGTTTCTTCGTGTTTGTGTGGCCAATTTCATCTTAGTGCTCCTCTTTGCAATATACCTTACTGTAGCTGATTGAGACACGACTATTTACTTTTGCCAAGCATATACTCTTACCAGAATAACCCTTAGTTATCTTTGTCTGTAGTGTTTGACATGTCCTGAACTCAGTGTGTGATGTAATACGATGTGGTAGATTAGGAGAAGGTCAAACAAAAGCATCTTAGATTTATTTATGTCAATCCAAATGCACTCTAGATTGTCCATTATTTTTAAACAGTCCTTTAAAAACAAACAAACCCAAAAGCACCTATTCTTTTTTTTGTCTTTTCAATGTAACATGATTATTTGACATCTGGGTAGATCTCCTTAGATGAAGTACTGAAACCATCACATCATAGAACTTCCAAATATGTATTAGTGCTTTGCATTATTCTATAGCCTGCGTGATTCCATTGAGGACTATCTGCTCATCTCATATAATTTGCTCGGTACACTAAAGATAGTGGCGACACACTGGCACACTAGAGAATATTTTTTTAGGCCACCTCACACACACACACACACACACACACACACACACATACATGTGTTTTGTCATATTTTGGTCCTCTCTATAGCCTAATAATCAAGCATGTCTGCTATCAGAAGACACTTCCTTGTTTTTACTGCAACACAAGAAGCTCATGATGCTAAAGATAAAAGTATGGCTCATCATATTTATGTAAATAATTAGACTATAATTTTATAATATATAATAGCAGTAGCATAATAAACATCACATAGATCAAGTCTCTGCTAATAAGACCTAATAATTGATCATCTTTGCTATACTAGATCATATATAGATCATGTACACTATAATATAGAATACATTTCCCCCCTATCATGCTGTATTACTGCAGCAACAGTATAAGGCAATAATTGCATTCCTATTGTATAACGATTAAAGACATTATTGATGCTGGAGTGCTCTAATCTTTATCATGCAAAAGCCAGAATTATTCATTTACATCACATTTTTCAGCAGGCATTTGTCTTGGCCACTCATTTCTCAACTAAGGGGTCCTCAGTGATGCTGTGTCATGCTCTGGATGTATTACAGCATCTCTTTTGGGACAATGCTGATGCTGTTTCAGGGTGCGGCCAAACCCAACCTCTCTCTCTCTCTCTCTCTCTCTCTCTCTCTCTCTCTCTCTCTGCACACCCAGAAAACATCCAACCATCCTTCACCCACTCAATCTCTTATCATATTTCTCTATCTTTGCTCACATAGCTTATTTTACCTTTAAAGCTGCACACTGTCACAAACATTACTTTCAATCCAAACTCTGACTGCTTTCATGTTGAGTACTGCGCACATTCCTTATATTTATAGCTTTCATTCCCTCCCCCATGTTATCCTGTGTGTCTTACCTGGTAGCTCTGCGTCCGTGTCCAGCAAGCCTTGTGTATCCCCAGGCATGTTGATCCTTACTCAGCCTCTGACGCACTTGTTAGAAATGGAGGACAGGAGCTCAGGAGGCAGCAAATGAGTGCAGGATATGTTGCTGAGATGCTCTGCTGCGGAGTGTGTTTGTGTGTGTGGGAGAGAGTGAGAGAAAAAGAGAGAAGCTGCAGAAGGATGGGTGGAATCTCAGAGAGAGCTGCAGTGCTCTCCCTGATTGCAGCGTGTACTCAGCCCAACCCCTCTCCTTCTCCAAACACCCCCCTCCCTCCCTTTCCCTTTCCACCTGCGGTCTCAGATCCTATACTTCTTTCTGTGCCTCCCTCCCTCACGCTGTCTCTTTCCATTCACCCTCCTTGTCTTTTTTTGCATATTCTCTGTTTTTCTATTCTACCATCTCCCCTTCCTCCTCTTTGCTCTTGTTCTATCACTCAGTCTTCACTCAGTCTTCTATCACTCAGTCTTTTGCTCCTTTAAGCAAGTGGATATTGGACAATGATGTCAGCAAATTTCTGCTGTATATGTATACTCTATTGCCAAAAGTATTCGCTTGTCTGCCTTCACACGCATATGAACTTGAGTGACAACCAATTCTTAATCTATAGGGTTTAATATGATGTCAGCCCATCCTTTGCAGCTATAACAGCTTCAACTCTTCTGGGAAGGCTTTCCACAAGGTTTAGGAGTGTGGTTATGTGAATCTTTGAGCATTCTTCCAGAAGCGCATTTGTGAGGTCAGACACTGATGTTGGACGAGAAAGCCTAATTCATCCCAAAGGTGTTCTATTGGGTTGAGGTCAGGACTCTGTGCAGGCCAGTCAAGTTCTTCCACACCAAAC
>JAOUQY010000028.1:11430598-11440732 GCA_028566355.1 Doras micropoeus
CTGGTCCACTTTAGCCATGAAACCTCCCACACTAAAATGACAGGTGTTTCAGTTTCATTGTCTAACCCCTGTATATAGTTTTGTTCTAAAATTCTACTAATTTGAATTGTATTATGGTTATCATTGCTGATTCAGCAGTAAATTCAAATATCAAATCTTTGCCTTACGAATTGAAATTGTATCATATTGCACAGTACTGTAGCAGAGTCAGAGATGCTTTCATCCATCAAATTGTATCAATTATCATCATAGACTGCCTTAAAGATCTAAATTGTATCATATCATGTTGAAACATGAGGTTTACATCACTGCAGGATGCACACAGAGTCAGACAGATTAAGGCCAGTATTAGCCATTACAGAAACATATCCATGTATTTGATTTATTCTGATATATACATTACTTCACCTCCATTTTGGGATTTACACCCAAGTACCACTTGAACTAAATGTGATTTTTTTAAGCTTTTAGCAAAATGTGGGGTTAAAAGAATATTTCATTTAATCCCCATTCCAGATTTCTCATACTTTCCTTCCTTAATGCTGACTGTACACCAAAGCTGCCAGAACCAAAACGCCAACATGAGGATTATCCTAAACCCATTCTGCTGCTGCGTTGAAATGCTTCTTTTCCCCCCTCTGCCTCATGGTAAAGGAACACAGACTCACATGCCTATAGAGCACTCATTTTGGAAAATGACAGCCTGTCATGTTAAGTGTTTTACTTCTTTTGCCTGCTTGTGGGAGGCCTGTTTGTGCTTTAATGAATTTGTGCTTTACAGCCTAAGAGGATAATGATGTGAGGATATTTGAAACAGTTGACAGAAAGAGAGCAAGAGATACATAGAGAGAGAGAGAGGGAGGGAGAGAGAGAGAGAGAATGTGTGTGTGTGTGTTGAGGAGATTTAGAGATTGTAGCAAGGTGAACTAAGAAGCTTTTCTCCAAGGCTTTGATCCAGGAGGACAGCAGCACCAGGGAAGCATCAGTTGTGTTCAGTGATGTTGACAGGCTGAATAATTTAGGATTGAGGCCCTCTGCTGTATGCATTGTGTCACCCAGAGATGTTTGTTAACCTCCATCCTATCTCCTGTTCTGCAGATTGAGGATCTGCAAGCTTTAGGCTACAAGATAGATGGGGTGTGATAGACAGGGGGGTTGGGGTGTTTGCAACAAATCTGTGTCAATCCCCATACTTCATGCATATAATAAACACTATCTAGATGATTTAAAAACATATTTTCACCCATTTTATTGTAAAACTGAGATATTTTCCTTTAAATCCCATGTAAACATAGAGATCTGAATGTCACATCTACTCAAACACAAAAATAAAAACCCAATTTCCTAGAATATTCAGCCTAACAAAGAACTACAGACCCAGTCACGCGACCCATCACATGATCTCCTACCTCATTTTAGTTCTGCAGACTTCTAATCACAACCACCTGTTCCCAATTAGACCAATCCCCATAAATAACCCAGACGCAAATTATATCTTTGCCAAATCTCTCTCCTAACATTTCATTGATGATATTACTGAGCCTTTTGTTTGTGTACATGCTTTCCTGGTCTTAATTCTGTCTGATTGTTTATTGGGTTTGCCTAACATAGTTAAATCTGCCTACTGATTAGCTGATACTCTGCCTGTTTTTGGACTTTTTGCTTTTGGTTTATCCTTTCAGTAGTGAGGCTATTTAACACTAGCCAGCTGTGTTAAAAATATCTCAAACTTTAACTTCAAGGCTTATAGTCATCAAAAATTATAGGCTAGTACACCATTTTAAATTCTTTTTAGATGACAGCACTGTGTGGGCAGAGATACCTTTCTGCATGTTCATGAAGTTGTGTTTCTTTTTGGTGGTTGAAGGACTAATTATGCAATCATGCATGTTTAAATATCCTAGCAGGGTAGCTCATATCCAACCACTATCAGAAATAAAAAGAAAATAATATAAGGTCCTATACTTCCAGTTTACTTGCTGTTAATACAATGTCTTAAGCCAGATAATATTGGATTTCACTGAAGCCAAGTGCACCAACAGTACCAGTGGTTGTAAGAAAACTACACAGAATGGTATGAAGATGTGAGGCTGGACTTATATTTGATTTCCATTTGTCCTGATTTGATAGCAAAAGTTTGGTATTTGGAGCTAACACGGCATGAACCTGGTAGTGCATTACAGACTCGAAACATTCTTATGATGTCCTCAATCAGAGCTTGTGATACAATGTATTGCTCAACCCTAAGAGTTTTGCTGTCAAGCTACTGAATGAATAGAATAACCAGCCATAACTGAGCTACAGACATAAAGTGTACTGTATAGTACAAAGTTGTGTATGGTGAGTTTACATGTGTAAAAAAACAAAAAAATGAATGCAGATTGAGTACATATGGGCATGCTTATGCAATCTGCCTCCAACTAAAGACATTATTATTTTGTTCTACTCACACAAGCCCAGATGCTTTCAGATTTTGAAAGCAAGTTCAGCAAGTCACATTTTAATCTGGAATTGTTCCTATAAGCAAGATAATTTAAAAAAGGCCTTCAAATTGCATGTTACTCAGCATTGTCAAATATAGCAACAGTATCAACCACATTGTCACACATTTCTTAAATGACCTCAAAACAGTCTGTGCTGTGTTGAAAATGCATTGCTCCAGTAGCTCCTCTTGAACTCTGCTAAAGTCTTCAGTGCTAAAGACACTCAGACAAGGGAGTAGAATTGGATATGGATGGTAGTGACATGTCCCTACCAATATCCAGCAACTACTGAATTGTCCCTAGCAATGATTTTGATTAGAAATTAAAATACAATGATCCGTAGGTGTCTAGTCAATGTGTTCGGTATACAAACTGTAACAGAGCTCATTCTCTACTATGAGTCCCGCCTCCCTGACTCACATCACTAACATGATTGGCTTTGCCAAACTTGTGACAGGCTGTGGTTGTAGGAAGTGCCAGAGTGCTGTCAACTACATGTGTCCATAGGCTGAGTGCGAGACACCATCCAACAGCACAAAAATTGCACCTCGTATTGATTCAGTAAGGGACAGTACAGTTGTGTAACCAACAAATACTACAAGAAATGACAATAGCAACATATACATTTTTGTGTTATTGGTGTTATTTCATCAATGGAGATTACTACATCATACTACAGCAGATGCGTCTTTAGAAATCGTGCCCGTCTGTGCCCGTTACACTGAAATTCTAACAGGCTGTCCGCAGCCTCTATGGGGCACAGAGGATTAACTTACTTAGTGTTGGTGCCAATATTGTTTGTATTTCGGGCAATAATTCTGCATGAGTTTGTAGGTTTCTTTGAATAGATTTGTAATTTTGAGTAGAAGCACTTTACATTTGGTCAAGATATCTGCTTAGGTGTGCAAAATTTGCATGTTAAACATTTACAACCTTTTTGTAATAACAATATTAATCAGTCTTCATTTTTTTTAGAATGACAAACAACATTTTTATGACTCTAATAATCTCTTGGAAGCGTATTTCCATATATAGCAGAAGTTTAGCTTCATTTAACTTCATTAAGTCAACATACATCCAAGTATCCTTCTTCTTCTTCAAATAAATTATATATGATCTCAACATAGCTTAGATTTTGGTAAAAGGCTTCATCAGCTTTTTGAATGGCTGTTTATAGATGCTTGGCCACAAATACTTCCACAGGTTTTAGCTACAGGACATTCAGAGCATGATTATGATATTTAGATTAGATATTCTACCATGAAGTACAGAAAGCTAACTGTGTTGTCGTTGGTTAACATAATCAACGTAATCAAATAAATCAAATAAAATTGTGTAATTATTGTCTCAGGAACATAATGACAGAAAAAACACCTTGTGTGTTGGCTTTCATATCTTTAAATAAAGGCTCTAGATGACATTGCAGTCAGAAGTCTACCATAAATGCAAAAAGCCTCAGATTCTGAGGGGCACTTTTATCTCCCCACCAATGGCAAAATCAAGCCTACGCCCTTGCACGCAGATATTCATTAAGCATTCTGTATATGTAAAACTGCACCATTTTTCATATACAAATCTGTCTGTAAAGTATTGAGACTGAAATTCCTGCACTCCATAGGGCTTATGCATGGAGATGTGTTTTAATCTTGGGAAACAAAAAGAAATCATAATAAACAAAGTCGAGGCTATAGGGAGGCTGTGGAAGGACTGGAATGTTTTTTTTTCAGCCAAAAGTTCTCTTGCAGCCAGTGAAGTATGACTTGGTGCATTGTCTTGATGCAGGTTCCATGAAGAGGTGATCTGACAGCACACCCACAAAACTCTCTTCCTCAAACATTCCAAAATTCTGAGGTAACTTGTTCCATTTACCATTTGACCCTCTGGTATGAATTCTTTATGGACATTTGCTTGAGAATTAAAAAAGACAATGAATAATGACTTGTTTTTGGATTTGTTCGTGCAAGCTTTCTTTGGGTGAGGTGGTGCTTTGGACCTTTAGCCTGTCCAGCTCTCACCTCATCATTAATATGTCATTAAACATCACTGGAAAATGGTGAGTAAGAAAAGAAACTCTTGTTCTTTTGTTTTAGAAGCAAAAAAACCCTGATGTTTAAGGCTGTTTAAAGATTTTCCTATTAAGCTGCATTGTTCCTACACTAGTGTGAGGTGTAAAAAGAAGCTTGTATTTACTTGTATGCTAACATAACAAAACACTTTGTTTCAATGTAATTGGACTATTTCTAGAACTATACATATATTAAAATGAAAGTTAATTTAATATTGTTTTCAATTTTAGAGCTTATTTCCAGACTTCCTTACATTTTCTTCCTTACATGGAGCTAGCATTTCACTTTGCAATGTTAGTACAAACCCCATTTCCAGAAAAGTTGGTAAATCTGTAATTTGTTAATTCACCTGAACCTTTATTTAACAGACAAAAGGACAAAAAAGGATTTTCAGTGTTTTCAATGAGGATCTTGATTCTATTTGTTAAATATAAACAAATTTAGAACTTGATGTCTGCAACAAACTCAGAAAAAGTAGGCACAAAGCCATGTTTACCACTGGGTCACATCAGTTTTTTTACTGCTGGCTGATTCTCCTCTTCATAATGTACCATACATGTTCAATAGGAGACAGATCTGCAGAATAAGGCCTGGCATTGACCTGCTGAAATAGACTTGACGTTCCTTGGAAAAGGTGTTGTTTTGATGGCAGCATATGTTTCTCCAAAATACCAATATAAGACTCCACATCAATGTTAACTTCACATATATATGCAGATCATCCATGCCATGGGCTCTAACGCACCCCCATGCCATCACAGATTCTGGCTTTTGCACTGTTTATTAATAACAGTATTTTTCATCTTTGGCACATAAAATCCAATGTCTGTTTTTTCCAAAAACAAGCTGAAATGTGAACTCGTCTGACAGCAGAACACATTTCCATTGCCTTTTGTTCCATTTCAGATGACTTTGGGCCCAGAGAAGTTGCCGGTGTTTCTGTACAAAATTAATAAATGGCTTCCTCTTTGGATAATACAGGTTTCAGTTTGAATTTATTGATGACTGTGTTAAGTGGCAATAATTTTCTAAAGTACTTCCAAGCACATATGGATATGTCCATCACTGTAACATGAAATTTTCTAAAACAGTACCACCTGAGTACTTGATTGTTACTCACATTCAGCAGTAGATTCCACCCTTGGCCTTCATGCACCAAGATTTCCATAGACTCTGTGAATCTTTAAATGATATTATGAACTGGAGATGGTGAAAGACCTAAATTCTTTACAATCTTGCATCTAGGCCATCTTGCTCAATCTTGGCCTCACCTGTTACAGAAACTGTTACCAGTTAAACTGCTCCAGTGTTTGTTGTATAATCTTTACATTTTTATTTTTCATTTTTTGAGTGTGTTGCACTGTCATTGTCACTCAGAACACCTGGCACACAGTCAGTATTCAAGTTCATCTTAAAGGTATTTAGTGAGGTTGAGGTCACGGTTTAGGCCATGTCTTTATGGACCTTGATTTGTGCACAGAGGCAATGTAATGACAAAACTTGTTTGGGCCCTTTGCTTCCAGTGAAGGGAAGTCTTAAAACTACAACATACAAAGACATTCTACATAATGTCTGTGTGCCCACAACTCTGTGGCAAGAGTTTTGCGAAAGCCCACACATAGGTGTTATGGTCAGGTGTCCACAAACGTTTGGAAATATAGTGTTATGTAGTATCTGAGCTTTGTGTCCTTTAGAAATATACAGAGGGTCCTTTAGGCACTCTGGTTTAGATGGAGCTTTTCTGTTTTATTTTAAGGCTGAGGCCTCTCTGATAGCTAAGCAAAACCTTGTATAGTCATGGTATCTTGAGTGTCTGAGGCCCATGGCTTTGTGATTGAGTTTGGGGCCTCTTGAGTACTCATAAGGTAAACCGGATATGGTTGTGATTTTGAACAGAGGAGAATGTATACATCGAGGACATTTCAACAGTTCAGGTAATTTAAATTACCAGACCGAATGGTGCCAAGGGTGCCTCTATAAGAACCCCCGTCCACACTGCATATCTCAGAGTCGTCAAATCTGGCTTCTGTGAAACTCTCCAAGCGTTCCCGGGGCTTGTAAACGATACTTGTCTGATTCTGATACTTATTTGATATTTGTATTAATAAATATCTTTACAAAGAAGAAGACAGTGTCAGCAGAGATTCTTTACCTCAACTACTTTGCATCATCACTGCATAAGATAAGAGATACCACAGTTTATAATGTGGATATTTCAGTGTAGAGTTTCCCTTTAAGTTCCTCAGTCATGTTGGGCTTACCTGTTTGTGTGCATGGTCATATGAGTTGATGTGGTTGTCAAACTCTTGATGTTTGTGGTACTGTTTGTCGCAAAGCTCACAATAGAAGTTGGCCTTCAGGTTCTCCAGAGCTTTGGTTATGGCTTTCTCCTTTTCAGCATAGTCCTGCTGATAGAAAGAGAACAAGTAAGAGAAAAAAAAGAGAGAGAGAGAGAGAGAGAGAGAGAGGGAGAGAGAGAATGAAAGTTTGAATTAAAAGTTTGCAGCAATTAGTATTTGAAATGAAACCACCTACCTGCCTTTATGTGTGCAGCTAATATTCTTATTGTTATTAGCAGTGTCCAACATAACATTTCCTAACAACAATGTCCAATGTAACAAAATAATAAATAAAAAATTTTACCCAAGCGGCCCCTCTAGAACTAATGAAGTATTATTAAGAGTTATTATATCTAGAGTTATATATAAGTTATTAGGTACAAACCTCATTTCCAGAAAAGTTGAGACATTTTATAAAAATGCAATAAAAACTGAAATCTGTTAAGTCACTTCCATTTATGAGATTTGGCAGACACCCTTATCCAGAATGACTTACATTTATCTCATTTAATCAGTGGAGCAGTTGAGGGTTAAGGGCCCAATGGTGGAAGCTTGCTGCTGCTGGGATTTGATCTCATGACTTTCTGAGCAATAGGCCAATGTCTTATCCACTGAGCTACCACTGTCCTCTTAACATGTTATTTAACAGACAAAAGACAAAAGAAAAGATTTTCAGTGTTCTTAATGACAAACTTAATTCTATTAGTTAAACATAAACAAATTTTGAAATTTATGGCTGTAACACACTCAAAAGGTTGGGACAAAGGCAAAATAAGGTTATAAAAGTAACACTGGAAGGTTGCACAATTAGCAGTTTAACTGGTAACAGGTGAGGTCAGGTGAATATGAAATGAGCATCCACCAAAGGTTTAGTCTTTGCAGACAAGGATGGGTCATGGTTCACCACTTTGTGTCAAACTTCATGAGAGAATTGTCAGTCAGTTCAAATACAATGTTTCTCAGTTCAAGATTTTAGGTTTTAGACTCACCATTTACAGTTCATAGTATCATGAAAAGATTGAAGGAGTCAATTTGAAATGGGGTTTGTATGTTGGGCAAGGTATTATTTATATATAAGTTTGTCAGTGAAAACACTGACAATCTTTTCTTTGTCATTTTGTCTGTTAAATAAAGGTTCAAGTCAACAAATTACAAATTTCAGTTTTTATTTATATTTGCTCTTTTCTGGAAATGGAATTTGCTTATGTTGAACCCTGTTATTATGCTTTCAGTAAGACCTTGTGATTAATGCATTGCTCTAAAATGCATTGCTCTAATAGTTTCATGGTTGATCTATTGCTGGATATTAGTCCACTATACATTGATACAAACGGCCATCACTGCACATTTGCATCTTTTGTTTAAATAATTGCAAAGTCTGTTGAAATGTGTTGTCTTTTGTACAGTATTTATTATACTGCCTAATAAGTTTGTGTGGTATATTAATTTCCATGATCATTTGATAAATGTGTAAATAGTCACTGTAGTTACTGAATAATATGCATTCCGATCATTTATGGAATAAAAGGTTGACACAGTCCTCCATCTAATTATTGAATTTTTAGCATCTCATAAGGTCAGCAAGTCATAGTCTGTTATTATCAGCTCAACACTTTGAGCTTAAACACACAGAACTCTGTATTCAGCCCAGAGTACTTCAATACAGTTCCTATGACAACAAATTCAGATTAAAGAATTGAGGAGTGAAGCTTGAGGAAAGTCACTATTTTTGCCACACATAAACAGCCCTCATATGTTTCTATATGTTTATATTACTATATTTGTGAGCACTTGCCTCTGACATAATTATTACTGCAGCTAATTAACACTAACCCAAAATCTTATCCTTGTGGGGATATTTGGTCCCCACAATGATATAAAATCATGGTGCGCACACACACACACACACACACACACACACACACACACACACACACACACACACTTGTTGAAATGCTCTGAACCAAATCTAAAATATAGTGATTTCTCTGAATGTTGGTCTCCTATTCACACATAAACAGTGCCACTGCAAAAATGAATAGCAAATGAAAGTGACAGGACAATCATGGCTGTTGAAAAGGTTTTTACTTTGTGGTCAATAATTTCTCACATTGATAATATGTTTGTAATTTAATTCCTTTTATTGTTATACCCTCATGCAGTGGTCCAACAATTGCAATATGCATGTTGCACTCTAACACTACAAACCACACTGCAAGAGAAGATTCTTGATAAGACCCAAGTGCAACCTTGGCATTTGCTCTTTACAGTCTTCTTCTACAGTATGAATCCTTGTGTTTTTTTGTGGTATTTTTTATTTGAGACTTGTTTCTTTGATCCAGACATTTTTGTTTGTTTGTTTGTTTTGGGCATTCCTGGGGCTGGAGATGAACATGTTGGAAAAACATCAAAGATCCTTCTGTAGACATAGTATTCTGCTGTATACGTAGCATCCATAACACAAGGTCATTGAGCTATGAGTTTAATTATGTAACTAACAATGCAAAAGATGACTTGGCAACTGGTGTATTAGTTAAATTCATGGTCATGGAGCTCATAGTATAGCAAAATTCATAATCATGCAACATAACAGAATTTGGTGTGCATTGTCAGATAAATGCAGTCTAAAATGCGTAGATTTTATGTCAAAGAGCCAATAAATCTTCATTTGTGCCCCTAAACCATTAACCTGAGTGAAGTCATGCATATACCAACATATGCACACACACACACACACACACTCTCACACACACACACACAAAATCTAAGGGCTTCATCACTTATCGTCTTTTCATGCAGCGTGTCAGCTGCTTCCTCCTGCTATCCACTGCTCTCCTCCACTTGATCAAAAATCTAAATTTAGCCTTGCAGATGTAAAAGAGAGGCAGAATATGGAGGTCTATTTGTCACTTTAACATGTCCCCATGGCTCAAAACAACAGATGTTAGCTTTTAGAATCTCCCCATGGTTTCTTGGAAATATATGACCTATTGACATGTTGCCAGGGTTATTTAATAATGTCACAATGCTCCATAACTATGGCACCCATCATTATGACTGATTTATAATTTAACTAACGGGAAAGGACAGAGTGGCAGACATTTAAAGTTAGCTCTCTATCTAGTACTGAAGCTTGTAACCTTGTATTTGGTGTAGTTTTTATTACATGAATACAGGGGTTAGACAATGAAACTGAAACACCTGTCATTTTAGACCACAATAATTTATTAGTATGGTGTAGGGCCT
>JAOUQY010000028.1:11440832-11453129 GCA_028566355.1 Doras micropoeus
TGGTCCACTTTAGCCATGAAACCTCCCACACTAAAATGACAGGTGTTTCAGTTTCATTGTCTAACCCCTGTATATCCTGGCTTGTCAAAGTGTTCATAAAAGATTTAATTAGATTTAATATGCTCTTACCTTTTCCATGATTGTATGTTTTTTCTGTAATTCTGTAATATTTAAGTGATGAGTTCATAGGAAGTAGTACAGCATATCTGTTGCTTATGTAGTGGCAATAATTAGTGTGATACCTCAGTATGCACATGAATTGTTAACGCTGATTAATAGTATGAAGGAGATAAGCTGATGTGATACCACTCATTTCTTTATTTTTTTTTTAAGAATGAATGAATAGATTGTGAGCCTGTGTTCAACTGAGAAGTGAGCAGGTTACAATCCACTATGTAATACAAGCTATATTAATTTTTTAATGATTTTGTTATTAAAATTACCTACTTAGAGTGACAAAAACAGTGACAAAAACATAACCAAGTCAATCCATCCACATTCACACATCATCAATAACAGTAAAACATGGTTCAACACATCGCCAAGAAACCAAGCCCAATTATAGGGGAAATTGGGGTGATTTGTGCCAGCGGGTAAGCTGTGCCACCCCCTGTTTCTAGGGAACCATAGAAGAAATTGGTCATGTGACCACACATTTTTGAAGAGTCAGCCATTTTACTCATCCTGCAAAGAACAGAGCCTTATTGCATGAGAAGTAAGCACATTTAAGCTCAAAAAACAGTTTTTTTGCCTTTCAAAGTAAAATTTTTGACCACTTTGAAAACAGTTCACACATGTTTTAGTGCTTTGGTAAGCTACACTGAGTCTATACAGCTACCACGTGGCATTGGAATGTGGCATTCTTAATTTTAGACCAAAAATAGAAATAGACCATCATGCCACAGAGTTATAAGAGGAAGACAGGCAGGGCTTCACTCTTCTAGAGGACATGGACAGAGCAGTGAAAGAGGTGGAGAAGGGGAAGTCCATTCATCAGTTGGCGAGGAAGATGAACATATGCAGGATGTCATTAAAACTATAAATGGAGAAGAAAAAGATAGATGGAAAAGAAATAAGGCCATATAAAATAACTGGAATTGCCAATCAAGTCTTTGATGAACATATGGATAAAGTGCTGGCAGAACATATAAAAGCACTAGCAGAAATATTTCATTGTCTAAGTCCCATGAAATGCTGCGAAATGCCCTTTAGCATCAACAAGTGGGATGTTATGTAGTAGGCCAGATCTGTGAAGAGAATTGCAGTCAATTTGAAATCATTTGAATTTCATTTTGTTCTGAACATGTGTTCATGTGGCGCTAGGCCTTGTTTAAGAAAATTGGCCTTCAAGGCCATAAATTACCTTTAAATTGAAGTGCTGATTTTTTTTTTCATTTTGAACTCAACTTTGCTCTGATGTGTTCATGAAGCACTAGGCCTTGTTTAAGAAAATTGACCTTTGATGTGCTCTGAACATGAGTTCATGAAGTGCTAGTCCTTGTTTAAGTGGAATAGGCTTGTAGAAAATAGGCCTTTGATGTTGTAAAATAACTTTAAATAAACCTTAAATGAGTAATTTTGTATTGAATTTGTCTAGCTTTTATATAGCCTTATAGTTTCTGAGATCAAAATATACTATTTTACTGTTATACTGTTTTTTTTTAGTAATCAATGACACAATTTACCCCAACAGGGGTAGGGTAGGTGTGGCTCAATGGCTAAGGTGTTGGGTTACTGAATAGAAGGTTGGGGGTTCAAGCCCCAGCACCACCAAGGTGCCACTGTTGGGCCCTTGAGCAAGGCCCTTAACCCTCAACTGCTCAGTTGTATGATATGAGATAAATGTAAGTCACTCTGGATAAGGGTGTCTGGCAAATGCCATAAACGTAAACGTATTCTCTCCCAAGGCACAACTTGCCTCCATGAGATCACTTTTTTCAGAAAGCTATATTAATTAAATGCTATCTTTCAGATCCAAAGTGATTGTTCCCATGGATGCACGACATCCTGAAATATATGTACGTATTTTAGTTGGAAGCATTACTGTCATGGCCTCACTTTAAAATCACTTTAAGTAAAAACTGGCACAACTCACCCCCCTCTCTCCTAATGTGTGTGAGCACGTTTGTATATTTTCGTGGGGACACACAGCTGAATATCTGAAAGCTTTGCGGAAAACTGCTCCCTTTCTTTTCACAATGCAAACATTTAGATCAGAGATGGGAAACCATTCCAGTGGAGGAAAGAGTTGAGAGAGAGAGAGAGAGAGAGAGAGAGAGAGAGAGTGGCCTGTAGCTCCTAAATTAAATTCCTATCGTGTCAGTGCAGAAACAGGATTCAGTGATGCTTATTGGCATCCCCCAACCAGAGTGAAATTAAATTTCCCTTGCCTGTTTAATTTCCTGTTCTATTTCCATTTACTTTTTCTCTTTTATTCTGCTTTCAGCTTTTTTATTGGTGTGTTAAGTACCCTGCATTGCCCCTGATTTGCTCTGTAATGTGTAAAAATTAAGGGTGTAACGATACAGTCTGCTCACGATTTGATTCGATTCAATTCACGATTCGATTTTCTCATGATATTTTAAACAAAATTTAAACAAAGAACAATTATAAAAGTCACGCTGATAAAACAATTGTAGAAGTGTAATTGTACAATTGTAGAAGTGTAAAACAATGCACATTTTCTTGTATACATTTTTTGCAGCTTCACCATATCTTAAATAACTGAGTGAAAACATTCCTTTTTTATTTTTGAAGAATAACAATTCAAATTAATGTGTAGTTTTCTTGAATAAAAACTTTAACAAAGAATTTCATTGTCCTTTAAAAGAAAGATGATGCGTTTATGTGGGGAGATCTGTAATAATCTCTGTTTAGCCACGAGCACAGCGGTGGAAGATGGCGTCTATGCACTTTCACTCAACCCAACAACTGACTGACGCGGTTTACGCGGTTTAGTCCTGATAAAGGTTTGTTCACAATTGTCCTTAACAGTATGAGTATGTTTTACCATTTACGGCATGTGTGTTTTTTCATTTGTTTCATTATATGCAGTGTGAATCACAGCTAAACCAAATGGCAAAAAACAAGAGTATCAATCTGTATGCAGCAAACAGACTAATTGGTGAGAAAGTGCATTTAGACTCATTGGGTTTGATGTGCAAAGCTGTTTGGGTGCAATTAGGCCACCGTCTGTGTGAAACACCTTGTATTTTTTTGTATGAAAACAGCTTACCAGCCTTTCTAACTTCAGTACAGTGTACATGGCATACACAATGTTCTCTTTCACATAATACATTTTAAGTATCCTTTGTGCAAAAACCAGGAAGTCAGTGCAAAAAAGTGTAGACCCTGGTGAGTAAGAATAAAGGATATGTCTCAGTGTTCAACTCTTACAGAAATGAAGTGATCTCATCTGCGGCCATTTCCATGTATGCTCACTTTACTACTCTATACCTTTGTGCATGTGCATGAATTGTGTGCATTTTATTGTAGGAGGATATTTTCTCAGAGTACAGTTTGTAGTCTGCTTTGCATTAAATGCCTTCATTAATCACTCCCAGATCACTGTGATTTCCTGTTGTCTGTTTATTAGTGTAGCACACTATAAAAATAGCCTTTTTACAGTTTTTCAACAGTAAAATTTAAATTTTTTCCTTGTATTTCAAAATGACCATAAATTATATTAAAATTACAAGAACAAACTGTTTGTTAAAATGTGTCATGTGATTTAACAAAAAAAAAGAAATGTCTGTTTTTAACAGCTTTTAGATGAGACTGTTAACAAAACTAACCGTAAAAATACAGTATTTTTTTATTGAAAAAAAGTAGCAGCATTTTCTGTAATTTAAGCAGTATAAGAGTGCAGTTAACCTACATTTAACAAATTAAAATGCTTTTTTTAGACAGTTTAACGTATGTATTACAGTTTAATGTATTAACAGATTTTTTTCACAACACTTACTAAATTACCTCTGACAGTTAATTTAAACCTTTGTAATATACATTTAATGGTTTTTGTAGGGTTAATGTGCAAAAACGGTCTTAGATTTATAGTACTTCTAAAAATATAAACAACAGCTGAGAAACAGTGCAAGAAGTTATGGGAATAGCCTTGTGAGGACA
The DNA here is from genome assembly GCA_028566355.1 of Doras micropoeus. Taxonomy (NCBI): domain Eukaryota; kingdom Metazoa; phylum Chordata; class Actinopteri; order Siluriformes; family Doradidae; genus Doras; species Doras micropoeus. The sequence goes on from JAOUQY010000028.1 coordinate 11,444,958, forward strand.
GCATTGGTTTAAGCCTCACAAAGGGTTAGACCAAAGTGCTTTTGAGCAACATGTGAGATCGACTCCTAATGTTTTGAGAAAGTACTGTTTCTTTTAAGTTTTTATTTGCAGCTATATTTGCAAACCTTTTCTGGTGCCCCCTACTGGCAGAAAATGACCTTTTTTACAATTATTTTTTACGGTGCAGTGTTACTTCACATACAGTAGTATCACATGGCTCCAAAATGTTAATATTAGAACATTTTAATTGATTTGAGCATATGTATTGATTAGAACATATTGACTAATATATCCCTAATAAGATCCTTACTTACTTTATTAGTGCATATATTACTTAATGACTGGATTTGCATTTTCTCTATAGCCCCAGGCTTTCTGATGCCTCTGTGTTTGCATTATTTCACATTGACTAATGTTTTTTTTTCCTGGCTCATATTTATTTCCTTACAAGATACTGATACTGATAAGCTGCATTTCTGCATTCTGCATACATTTACACAGTGTTAATTGCTGCAAAAGACAAGACTACACCAAACATATTAGAAGGAATAAATGAAAAATTGTAAATACATTTTATATATGTAATATGTGTAATAGTGATTTTTAACACATAGCTGATGCAAATTTGGCCTAACTTCTGATACAGACTTACTGTACTTTCAGATAGAATTAAAGTGAGAAGTGAAAAGTTCACCACAGAAAGAGAGAGCTGTGTAAGTATGGCACAGTGGTGTGTTTGGCCCATATGTGTCCTCTATGATGTTGTTTATCTTTCTCACAGGGTTGAAGAGCCATGCCATCTGGTCTCAGCTATGGACAAGCTGATGACTACAGCATTAACACACACCCAGATGGGGCAACACCTGTTAGACACAAACACACACTTAGTCATTTGAACACAGGGACACACTGAGTGAACGGTAATATAAGGTGTTATACATAATGTATTAACCAGAGAGGCACCTCACATAGTGAAAATTGTAGGATAAGAGCAAACCTAATAATCTGTTCTCTCACAAAACCTGACAGACTTCTCCTGCTGTGTCTCTTCTCACCCTGACTCATCCTTCTGCTTAGAGCTTCTGCACTTCTGTCTCACTTCCTGTTGCTCTGGATGATCCCGCATCTGCCCCAAACCAGTAAATACTGAAGCAACACCCTTGTTGCAGTGCTTAATTTTTTAATTGTCTCTTATCTTTTGTTACATTACAATACATTTGATAGTAAAGAAATAGTTTGGTCCCTGATTTTTTTTTTCAGGCTTAAAGACAAGTTATATTTAAATCTTCCATCTCTGGTGCATCTCCTTAAAAAAAGAATCTGGCAGCCTCTGGAATCTGGAGATGTGATCTACTATATGCACATGATGTGTATTATCTGAATGCAGAATGCAGAAAATTGACTTAAACTGCTGGGAAACCCAACTCTGAATATGTGTAACTTTCCTCACAAAAATATTGACATATTTTTTGGAATTTAAAAGGGCCAACACACGTTTTAACACACTTAACACTGTTTCACTTTATTCTTCTACACCTGTACCATACTCTACTGATTTATAATCCCACTATCCAGTGTTAAGGGGTTCCCTTTTGAGTCTGATTTCTCTCAAGGTTTCTTCCTCATGTTGTCTCAGACAGATTTTGTTTGCCATTGATGGCTCTGGCTTACTGATTATTTATCTTAATCTATATCAAGATTTCTGTAAAGATGCTTCAATGCCTATTGTTTAAAGAGCTCTACAAATAAAATTGCATAGTGTTAATAATAAATAAATAATTGTACCTACAGCCTGACATACTCTTTGTCTCAGGCTTTGAGGGACGATCAATCACAGACCCTGAACCCAAGTGCAATATCCAGGAAATGAGGCAATTATCTCCTGGCTTATGTTGTCTTCTAGGAGTGCATGGTGGAAAACTGCGACCTTTACCTCCACAGATATCTCCACCAACATATACCTAGGGACTTACTCACGAAGAGGCTAAAATTAACTTATAAATGTAAGGAGGATCTTTTTTCAGTCTAAGAGTATTTTGCAAAATATTAAATATTATTAACACTATTATTAACACTAAAAGTACTATTATTATTATTAACACTAAAAGCAGGTACTATATATGGGAAAACTCTGGTGGGAAAGCAAATCACAAATCATAGCAATGTAATGGAATGTTTCAGTTAATGTGTTTAGTATATTTAATCAAATGAGCTTTAAAGGATATTCTGTCAATTTGCAGGAGTATTTCAATTACTCAATAAAGTTTTACTGCTAGAGATTGAAGATTTCCCAAAAATATACTTTTCTGAACTGAATACTGACAGTGGCTGGCTGCCATACAGGTCTGCATTATGTGGGGTAATATTGCAATTAAGGCAGAAGAACAAGAACAAGAAGGAGAACCATTTGGATTTTTGTTTATTCTTGGCTTTTGCCCAGTGTTTCTGAGATAGGATCTGCTGTGACCCTGACCAGGATGAAATATCAATGTATCCATTAATTAAAGAAATTGACCATGAAAGCCACTACTGCTTCAATCAATTATTGTTGATATTTGTCCATGAAACCTGCTGTCATCTGTAGCAACAGTCTGAACAACACCCTTACCTTTAAGTTAGGAATTTTTTACTAATAGTTGATTTTAACAGATTGGTGAATAAGTTTTAAGAAGTAATGTTATGCGAGGGACTTTTAATGCCCCTTAGGGAGAACTCTTAATGGCAAGATTAAATCTTCTCAGACAGAAACTGTGAAGAGATTTAATTCCAAATCATAATTTGTCATGTCCATGGCCGCCAGAGGGCCACTACCCACTACTACTACTCCCACGGGGCCCTGCAAATCGAGTGCACCTGCTGGCGGCCATCTTGTTTAGCTCTTTTTAATCATTAATCATTTTAATCATTTAAATCATTTTGGACTAAAACCTGCTTTTAATGAACTCTATGTAATATAAATAACTCTATTTTTTGTGTTTGACCTGTGTGACAATAAAACATCTGCTCTTGATTCCAACCTGTGTGGGATCATTACAGGTTGATCCGAAACCATGGAGTCAGCAGACACAAGAAAGCTGCAGCAGACGCTGCTGCACAGCACACAGCAGCTGAAGGAGGTCTGCGCCACCATATGCCACTGGGAAGCGAACTGGCAATGTCTTGAAGCCACCCCCACACTGGCAACCGGGTGTTGCCGGTGCCCTCCCAGAGTGATATGGAGGCAAACCTGAGGGGTGCAAAGCGCATCACCCAGTGCGACTTGTTTTTCATGCTCCACTGAGAGCTGACTGACCAGCAGAAGGTCACCATGATTACTAGCCTGCTCAGTGGGAAGGCTCTCCAGTGTGCAACCGTGCTCTGGCACCACGCAGGTGAGGAAGCCTGCTCTTATGCTTGTTTCATTGATCATTTCTGCCAGGTATTCAACCATAGCACTGACGGCCGGTGTGCTGGAGAGCGACTTCTCTCTTTGTTGCAGGGCAGCAGGAGGGCAGCAAACTATGCCCTCGAATTTCGGACCCTGGCAGCTGAGAGAGGGTGGACCGAGGCAGCTCTCAAGGTCACATTTCGGAGGGTATTCAACATCAACGTCGACATCGACATGTCCCTGGACACCCTCATCACTACAGCCATAGCCCTGGACAAACTGTTATGCAACCAGCCTGCCAGCGTCCTCCCAGAGAGCCGACCGGAAGAGCCAGAACCCATGGTACTGGGCCCCCTTTGTCTGTCAGCCTAGGAGAGAAGGAGAAGGGCTCAACCTCTGTTTCTACTGTGGGAGAGTGGTCACGCCATAGCAAAATGTCGTACAAGGCCTTCAACTGCTATTTGCGCTAGGGGTGGTCCCACAAACCACACCCCAGTGCACATGGTGAGTAGCACTGTTCCCCTAATGCCTAATGAGTTCACTGTGCCCGTTCAGATCATCTGCCCACACCTTTCTTCTTTTGTTACAGCCCTCGTGGACTATGGAGCCGCTGCTAGCTTCATTGACCGGGCCACCGCAGAGACAGATGGCATCCCTGCAGTGAAGACAAAATCTTCATTCCAGATTAAGGCGGTGAATGGTGCTCCCATTGGGAGCGGAACTGTCAGCCATCAGACAGTCCCCATTAAGCTGAAGATCACCATGCTCCACGAGGAAGAGATTTCCCTGATGTTAATAGACTCACCCAAGCACCCTATTATCCTAGGCATTGACTGGCTCTGCCTCCATGACCCGTCCATCTCATGGAGAGATCTGGAGATGGTCCCCATCCTATTTCTCCGGGTGCCTTAATCTTGACTTCTGCCCCATTTGGACCACCCAGGTAGAGAGCCCAGACTCCAGCATTGAGGTCCATGTCCCCTTAGAGTACCAAGACCTCATGGAGGTATTCAACAAGCATCGGGCTGAAGGCCCTCCGCCACATGACTGCGCCATTGACCTCCTGCCAGGATGTACCCCTACTCATAACAAAATCTATGCCCTGTCTCTCCCGGAACAACACACAATGGAGGTGTACCTACAGGAAACCCTTAAGCAGGGGCACATTAGACAGTCCTCGTCACCTGCCTCAGCCGGATTCTTCTTCGTGGAGAAAAAGGGAGGCATGTATCGATTACTGGGGGCTCAATAAAGTCACAGTAAGGTACCCTTACTCCCTTCCGCTCATCGGAAAAAACGTAGGTTTTTAGGCTTTGCTAAGTTCTACCATTGTTTAATTAGGAATTTTTGCATCCTGGCTGCTCCATTCACAGACCTGCATATGGGGGCTTCCAAAGTTCTGAGGTGGAACCCCGGTGCAGCACAGGCCTTCCAGTGCCTTAAGAAGGCGTTTACGTCAGCACCCATCTTGAAGCAACCAGACCCCAACCTTCCTTTCACTGTGGAGGTCGACACATCCAGTCAGACACAGAGGAAACTCTGTGTCTTTTGTGTTTGACCTGTGTAATAAAACATTTGCTCTTGACTCCAACCTGTGTGGGATCATTACATAATTGCCAAGATCGTGTTCTTTAAACATTGCTTGATTATTGATCTGCAGACATCCCAGTCCCCAACAGCTACACCTTAGAATGTAAAAATAAACAAAGATTCCTGAACAGCACCTTCACTGGGTTATAATAGTATGGAAAAATAAATACTGATTATAGTGTACATGCAAGCATGTATGACCCGTAAACTGAAAAAACTGGATATGTTCATGCCAAATTACACAGTTACACAAGGTGTTAGAAAGAGAGGATCCAAGGGCTGTTATTTTGATCTGCCAGTGATATTCCTATGGCAGTTTATGGAGGTGGAGCAACACATATATAAGTCACTATGTATGTGACTATATCTAAGAACCCTTTCTTCCCTCTGGCAAAAGATTTAAAGCCTCATTTATAAAATTGTAAGATGACTGTTTCCTCCATATGACCATTTTTATAAATAATATCTTAGTTCTTCGAGCGTCTGTGCTTTCTAATATTTATGTAGCTTGTTTTTGTAGCTTTTTTCTGTGCATGTGTGTGTCTGTGTGTGTAAGTGGGTGGGTGAGTGTATGTGTAGAGGAACTACAGCTGGATTTGCTCTTTGTCCCAGGTTTTGGGGGCCAATCGATCACAGACAGAAGCACAAGACCCAGGAAATGAGCCAATTATACACCAGCTTAAGTTGTCTCCTAGGAATGCATTGCATTGTGTGTTTGTGTATAGCATAATGCTAGACTGTGACCTTTACCTCCATAGACAATGCCAGAATAAAAGTAACAGCAAACAATACCACAAAGACAGAACCTTGGCAGTACAAATTCTGTATTAGCAAAGTAAAGCTTGCTGGCTAATGCATGATATTCTATGTGGACCTGTTAGCACTAGCTGATTTTATTTAATAATGTGCAGATTTCAGTATTTGTATCATGATTATTGTGAGTTTAATATAAAGTTCATCCAAATTCTGCAGAATGTACAAAAATCAATTACCGCAAACAAAATGTGCCAGTCTATATCTGTTTACTTCCCCAAATATTTGTAGCTATAAATGGACTTTTACCCAAAGAGGTTGTGTGGTCTAAACTGGATTCCCACCCACCAGCCAGCTCTTCCCTATTATAAGACAGCTACAAACAAAGGAGGCTGAAAGCTAACATGCTTTCTCCTTTTCCCCTTAGAGGGAAGAGTCATGACCACATCCATAGGGCTTGAGGGATCACTGAGATATTTGTAAATTATGGAAAATTTTGGTATGGTCTTCAGCAGTCACCAGATCTCAACCCACCAAACACTTATGGGAGATTTTGTTGTGACATATTAAACAGAACTCTCTAACACCATCCCTAAATACCGGTTGAGTGAATATATTTTTTTTCTAAGAAAGGTGTTCATCACTCTAATACAGTTACAGAGTGTATTTTCTATTCAAAAGTTCACTGAAGCTAGGTTTTCCAATAGCATTTTATGAAAATCACAAATAAAAGCAATTCATGCAATAGAGATTATGTTTAATTTCCCTTAAATAAAAGAATTTCACTACACAAAATGAGTTTACTTTATAGTTTATAACTTGTTACCCAAGATGCCAAACAGGTATGCATGTACAGTATATAACAGCAGATACGTGACAAGCAAATTCAGTAAATTTAATACCAGAAACCATGTTTCTAAAGAAAAATAAGAGAAAAAGAACAAAATGTTGCCCATCTACAAAACAAATACAATTTGACAGAGAATGTACATAAAATACATGGAAAGAACAAAGATTACTATTAATGAGATTCTTTCCACTAAAAAATTTCTGCAAGATTATACTAAAGTGCACAATGTGGACTTGTGACAAGTAGATTCAATGTGCCTATAATAATAGATCTGCTTTGCTGTGTGTGTGTGTGTGTGTGTGTGTGTGTGTGTGTGTGTGTGGGCACATAAAATAATGCTGTAACACCTTCTATTCACTATTAACGCCCACATGTATCTGTACCAGGGGTGGAATGTTATGAAAGATTGATTGCATAATTGGTTTTGGTAAATTGTGGTATTGTAGTAAAATATTCAAAGTCTCCTGCTAATATAATGCTAATATATCTATATATCTCCATGCTAATATATCTCTTTAGTTTGTTCAAAAATTGTTATTCCATATTCATTAAGGTGGTGCAATTGTTACACTTGGAATTTGTGTGGCAGTTTGGAAAAACCTGCTATGTGTTATTGTAGGTGAATTCTGAAAAAAAAACTGATAAAAATGAAGAACACACAGCAACCAAAATCCAGTTTTTCTTCCTATAAAACTTTAATGCTAAGAAAACATAAAGATACAGTATTTCAACAAAGTAGTTGGTTTTATTTACTTTCTAAACTTTCCTGGGATTGCCTAGGACAGTGAATCACACTTATACTACCTTGTGAATTTTTAGAGTAACTCTGTAACAGGCAGTTGAGAGTGTACGTAGAGTCATCCTGCATACAGTATAGCAGCTCATTTTGAGCAGTTTTAGATGTAACTTTATGCAACTGTGATCAATAATGGATGCAGTTTCCATCCCCAGAACATCTCAAAATTGACACAGAAGGCTTAAAACTAGCTAAAAACGTTTGCGCATTGAAAAAGCTGGACAGATTATACTTTTTGGTTTCCACAGTCTCTTGTTGTACAGACATTGTTCATTCCATAATACCCCTTTCCCCATTACGTCTTACAATATTTGCAATATATCTGACAACAGAAATGGTTTTATTTAGCATAGACATTTATTACATTTAATTTTACTTTAACAAGATCTTGCTGGCTGAGGAGTATTTTTAAACCAGCCCAATTTGGCAACACCATTAACTATCCTGTCCACTGTTGCTTCCCCAAGTGTGAGGCAGTGTGATACCTGCCTCGATGGGCCTCTATTAGCACATATTGCATGGCTTTCAGTTAACAGCTGTGCCTTGGCAAGTTAATTTCTTGAATTTCTTGCCCTCTTAATGTGTTTGAGACCATCAGTTGTGTTGTAAGAGGCAGAGTTGGTATACAGTGAATAGCCCTATTTGAGTTATATTCTAATCCATATTATGACAAGAACTACTCAACTAAGTAAATTAAAATGACAGTCCATCATTGCTCTAAGAAATGAAGGGCAGTCAATTGAGATGGTTTGGGATGAGTTGGAGTGCAGAGTGAAGGCAAAGCAGCCAACAAGTGCTCAGCACCTCTGGGAACTC
>JAOUQY010000028.1:11533033-11546173 GCA_028566355.1 Doras micropoeus
GCTGGTCCACTTTAGCCATGAAACCTCCCACACTAAAATGACAGGTGTTTCAGTTTCATTGTCTAACCCCTGTAACTGTATAAATCACATAGAGAATATTAATAAGGTGTTAAAGTATTGCTATAAGCATTTCTAGAAATATAAACAGAAATAAACCTGCATTGTATGTAATGATATTGGTAATGTGTATGACAATGCTTGTCAGCGTCATAACCTTCACTGTGTAAGTGCAGCTAGCAGTGGCATATTGACGTTATTACCACCAAAATTTGTGCTCGGCTTTGCTCTTTTTTTTCCAATTTAATCCTTATTTGACAAGGTCCCTTTAGGATACTCATGGAACTCCTCCAAATGTACTCATAGTATACTCCTCATGGCCTTTCAGTATACAAAATATTCATCTGCAATATGTTTTTACAATTTAACGTCTCTAAAAAGTATATCACTTAACATCTGAACCAAACAAAACTTTGTCAGCTGATGCTTATTGGATAAACTTTCATAAATGGTTATGTAGGATTATAGAGTAGTAGTTTCCTATGAAGAATGATCAGTCAGTGCGTATTTATGTAAGGAGTCGTGCTGTGCCGCGGTCTGACACTAGGGGGCGGATGCAGCGTAGTTCTCCTGCTAAAAGGGAACTCCATCTCCCAGCAGACCCCGGGGCAATTGAGCACAACGAGAGACACCGGTGCCTTGGCTTATTTAAAGAACCCTTTGGCCCGGTGCTCTCGTCACTCTTTTAGACCATTTTCCCGGTACGTAGCGCTACGGCGTGAGGTAATCGCTCTCCTCTTTGTAGAGAGGAGACTCCGGGGTAGGACTTTGGTCCGAGGTAATATAGTAGGATCACTCTCCTATCTTTTCCTATGCCCCTTATTTCGAGCACTGCGATCTCTCTTTCTCTCTCTCTCTCTCTCTCTCTCTCTCTCTCTCTCTCTCTCTCTCTCTGTCTGCCCCCTGAGCAGCGGTGATCTTTCCTGTAAACCGCTATGGCATTCTTTCAGTTTCTCTCCGCGCTGCTCAGTTCTCCGCCTTCACAGGTTTCCCTAGGAGGCACCCTTTGCTTTTTTACTACTCTCTTTCAGTCATTCTTTTCCCCCAACCTTCATTCATGAAAAGCTCTGTTGTTTGAGACCATGAGGTTTTACTTTTGAGCTTATTTTTCTTCCCAGTTTCTGAGTTGTCCATTTAGCTCAGCGGTAACTCATAGCCTCTTCACGCTGACGATCTGGGTTTGATTCCTGGTTGTCATGCTTTTTGAAAGGATAAAGGATACAAAAACACTTCCTTTTTCATTTTTCAACGTTATTTTACCGTGGTTACATTTATATCTATGTTTATTTTAACCCTGTCCCTTTTATTTTCCCTTTATTTTTCCTTCTGTCAGCAGGGCTGAGGGGTAACAGCCCAGCCTATCCCTACACTCGGGTCCAGCCGCTCAGTCCCTGCTGTAACACTTTAACTATTTATCACGTTTACCCAACTTGACCACATAGTCATAGACAATGACTCAACAATTCATCAGCTTTACAATAGATAAATTAATCTGCAAACAGCATTTCCAGAAAAGTTGGGACACTTTCTAAAAATGCAATAAAACTGAAATTTCTAATTTGTTAATTAACTTGAACCTTTTTTTTAACAAATAGAAAGAAAGATTTTCATTGTTTTCAATGACAAACTTAATTATATTTGTTAAATATTAACACATTTAGAAACTGATGCCTGCAACCCACTTAAAAAAAACTTGAGACAGAGGCATGTTAACCACTGGGTCACATCACCTTTTGTTTTAATTATACTTTTTTAATGATTTAATTGAAGATACAAGTTGTTTTTAGTTTTGCAATTGCCTGCATTTCTGTGAAAAATTAATATATGTCTTCCTCTTTGCAGTATAAAGGTTCAGGTTGCATTTCTTGATGCAGCGGTGGACTGTGTTAAGTGACAGTAAGTACTCCTGAGCCCATGTGGCTATGTCCATCACTGTAGCATGACGGTTTCTCAAACAATGAGGGCTCGATGATCCCACACATTCAGAATTTTCCTCTCTCGGCCTTTATACACCAAGATTTCCCCTGACTCCCTGAACCTTTTCATGATATTATGAACTGTAGATGGTGAAAATTCTTTATCTTTGAACTGACTGACAATTCTCTCATGTTCTCTCAAATCTCTCTCAAGTTTACCACAAAATGATTAACCACAACCCATCTTTGCTTGCAAAGTCTAACCCTTTTTCTTACATAGACTTTGTCCCAACTTTTTTGAGTGTGTTCCAGGTGTCACATTCTATTTTATTTTTTATATTTACAAAATACAATTAGGTTTGTCAGTGAAAACACCAAGAATGTTTTCTTAGTACTTTTATTCAATTAAAATTGAACTAACTTAAATAAAATTAAAGCGATTTTACAAAGTATAGTTTTTATTTTTATTGCATTTTTAGAAAGTGTCCTAACTTTTCTGGAAATGGGGTTTTTACATGGGAATTCATTTGTTAGGTGTCATTCTGTAAATTTCACTGCAATTCATCAACTAAAATGTAGCAACTCTATATCATTGTCCTTCAAGTAAAGATTTTGCAGTATAGTATTTGTGAATATATTTGCTTATTTTTTAAATGCAGACATCATTTATTAGAATCTGCTACAACTGTCAGCACTTATAATCTAAATGAAATTATTTTTCAAGCATATTTCCTGTGATGAGAGAAGTGTCTGCCGAGAAAGAATTTTAGTTCAAACCTGGTCAGAGGCAAAAGTTTGTTGCTATTTTGTTTTCTTTGAAACCAATTCACCATCCCTGAATTAACATAGTAATGTTGTCTTTTATTGTATGTGTACTAGATGTGTATCTGTGTGTGTCAGGATTTGCTTAGAACCAAGAGTATGTATCATTATGGTCACCAAACTGTAGTTAAGATAATGTGTTTGTTTTTGTTTTTGTTTTTGTTTTTGTGGAGGGTAAAGGTGCAGTGGTCATGTGTATCTCTGCTTTTAGACCTGTAATCAGGTATAAATAAAGTCTGTTAATGATATATTTTGGCTTCCTAATAACCACAATAATGATTCAAAAGAAACATGACATAAAAGTGATTGAGTGGTGTCAAGAGATATCTTTTAATCATTAGTTTATGGCTATAAAAACAAAAATTATGTGGTTAGTTTTTGTTTCTTATAGTGGCACTTGGCAGCCTTGGCATATTTTGTGTAGGAACACTGCATTTGACTGCATAAACTAAATACAGCAGATGAGCCAATCAGCATGTGAATCTGGAATGATTGACAGGGGAACTCTTAAATATTACCCAACACCCTGGAAGCCCCACCTCCTTCTCCTTTCACACATCTTGTCTCTTCTCAGTAGGGTCACTTGAAAAATGAGCTGATGCAGTGTCCTAACTTTCTGTCATGGTAAACTGAGAATGTTTTGAGTTCACTAATGTGCAAGAAATCTGTCTATATATTTACAACAAACCCCATTTCCAGAAACATTCTAAAAATGCAATAAAAACTTAAATCTGTAATTTGTTAATTCCTTGTTAATTCCCAGTGGTAAACATGCCTCAGTCCCAGTTTATTTGAGTATGTTGCAGGCATCAATTTCTAAATTTGTTTATATTTAACTAATACAATTAATTTAGAATCTTTTCTTTGTGTTTGTCTATTAAATACAGTTTCAAGTGAATTAACAAATTACAGATTTCAGTTTTTATTGCCCCTACGATGGATTGGCTCCCTGTCTAGGGTTGTTCCTGCTTTGCGCCCTATGCCGCCGGCTCTCCCGTGACCCTGAAAAGGAATAAGCGGTCAAGAAAATGAATGAATGAATGAGTTTTTATTGCATTTTAAGAAAGTGTCCCAACTTTTCTGGAAATGGGGATTGTACATGGCTAACATTAGACAAGTATACATATGATATGCAGTGATTAAAAAAACTAGTTTTCAGCACAATGCAGATATGGTAGTTAAGGTAGAAACTGCAGTGTGCTTATATTTTGGGTTTTAAAGTAACCACCATCTACCTTATGAAACTGAACTGTGAGATGACTATATAAAAATGAACAGAGGTTTAAACCCATGCTTATGCTCCATCCCAGGACAGATTAAAAAAAAAGAGGAAACCACTAACGGCCCTTTTTCGCATTCCTGCGTCCATAGATTGCCATGATGAGCTCCCATCTCACTAGGGAGTAAAATCACCCCACCCCCCAATTCTGTCTACAGCCACTGATGCTAAATATGCATGTTACAGAAAAAAAAATATTTCATGCATAGTAATTGATGCTAGTACAAAAATACACTGAGCCTATACAAAATATGTAGCAATGACACCTATGGATGTCATAGTGCACATATAAAGCGATGGACATCTACGGAAGCTTCTAGAACTGTTTCCCCAGTGAGAATGGCAAGTTTTGGCAATTTTGCGATTTTGCGATTTTCAACACGGTTTAATAGTTGGAGCTCAGAGGTTGAAACAAAGTTCTGGAAGAAAACTTATGACAGCAGCGTGACCATAAAAATACTCTGGGTGAAAGTGACCAGTGTCGGCTGGCAAGAATCATTGCCTCAAGTAACATCAGAACTCAATGCTGGGGCCTCAACAAAAACCAGCATGAGGATTGTGAATTGTTCCAAGATCCCGTGGGGGACCTACCAAGTATTAACTGCTATACCAGTTTTTCTGGTAGTTCAGTGTTATACTTTCTGCTATCTGGCAGACTGTGCTTTATCTGATGTGTGTCATGCAGTAGGAGGTGGATGATCGAATTATGTCAATAGATACTTTTTGATCATTAATACAAATAAAAAACGAATAACCCACTACTCATTCTAGGTGTCTGCTGTTCTGATTTGTCAGGTCTTCAGGTGTTCATATGTAAGCATGATTTTTAGGAAAGGCTGTATAAATATGACATTAAACATATAAACCACTTCCAAAACCAAAAGTAACAGTTTGTTCAGAGAGCATGGAGCAATCCAGGACTGCAGTGCAGTCTGGTCTTTCCTTGGCTTCTCTTCAAACTCAGCTGAACACAATGTACCAGTTACTGAGAAGCAAAGCCTGGAATTCCCAATCCCTCCCTCGTGTGAGATTAAATCAGCTTTTATATCTGTGCTTCCAGGAAGAAAATGTTGTTTTAGTATAATGAGGCATCACATTAAACTGTCATTAAGTTTCAGAAACTGAACAGTGTATCTTGTCAAGTTGGGAAAACAAGAAAATGTTTTTTTTGTAGAAAAAAAGCTTCCCATAAAAAGCACACTGCTGACCTAAATTCATAGCGTGGATGATTCTCTGCAGTGCATTTCCTGTGAGCAGGCTAATCAACTGAGGAAGGATGATGCAGTTCATCAAAAATCAAAATGACAAAGCCCGCTAGGCATTTGAACAAGCACTGCATTCTCCAGGTACTCACCCTAGATATATACAGCCACAACGTTAGAGAAAACATGTCAATCAAGCTGGAAGAAACAGTGATATCCCAGCTGGACATATGTTTTGTGTTTATGGTGATTATCTCACAGTGACCTGTAATTACAGGATTGCCCAAGTGACAAAAACATGAGAGGAAAAATAAAATGTGGCTATATTTTGGTAATGTGGTTATTGTGTAATGTAGGGCATGCAGGGATTGTGTAAGAGTGTCAGTGGTTAAAGAATGGCAAAGGGAGGTTATGCTATGGTCAGGGACCATGGGGGATGGGTGGTGTAGGGGTTGAGTGTGAACACGCATTCTAGCAGATGAATACCATGTGGACAGATGTGTCACTTTCAGTTCATGATCAGGAACAAAAATGCAACTTCAAGGGTCTTGTAAATCCTCTGGTAAGGTTCAGTGTCTACTACTTCAGTCAAGTCGAAATTGGAAAATATACACTCTTAAATATTGTTAAAGCATGAAGCCATAAATATTCACAAAAAATATTACACATTCATCAACAACTAGCTAAGGCAAACTCACAGCAGCATCAATCCTAATCTTTTTTAAGTTACCTAGCATGATAACAAGACTGCTTACAAATGATTGTCCAATGGACAGTACGATTTTTTTTTTGCCTTCAGGCAACACAGAATCTTAGACCCTGGAGCTGTGCTCAAAGTTCACCCAGCTTCAACTTCGACCCGGTTTGCGCTGACCTTTTCATAGCACAACCAATGAACTCAGCCTTAATATGTGACATAGCAAAGCCCTGACTTCTTACAACAAAGGCATAGTTGTAAAAATTATTTGTATCTTTCAATATACAAAACTATTTAATATAATCTTAACGGCATGGCATTCAGAAAAAGAATGCAGCCTGGCTCGTCAAATGTTATTATATTATGTTAGCTACCACTTTTTTAAGGAATTCAGCAAAATATTTTTTGGAGCTCTTACTTACCGAAAAATGCTTTGCATTATGTTACAAGTATGCATGCATGAGGAAGGTTTGAAGCACAAAAATGATGTCTCACATTTACATATGATAGTTCAGGCAATATTATTTACAATCGGATCACGGTGTCATTCTTAATAACAATTTTGAAATGTCATCTCTGCCAATAATCTCTCTCTCTCCATGCCTGTCTGACATTACAACTAGGCTCATGATCCATTTCTGATATTTTATTGCACACATCCATCCAGTTACTCTTGCATTTTCAATTGAACTTGCAAGCCAAGAAGGGCATTAATGTGTTATATGTTACTGGTATCAATATATGCAATATGTGCATAGAAATTGATGAGGTGCACTACACCTTAATACTCCTATTTATCAGCAAAGAATGAGTAAGTACAGGGAGATGTAGACAGTTATAATTACAGGTTAGGATGGCTTAAGGTTCAGCCAACCTACTATTATCAGCTCATACAAGAATAGTCACCCACACACATTCAGCTAATGTGCATTCTCTGAGAGGTCACATCACATCTTAGGCTTCTTTGTAAGAAATCATGTAAGTGGCTAATTATCTGTGAAGATGCAGCTGCTATTCTGGGTTGCGGTTGCCGAGCATGGAGATAACAAGGTCGCTATGTTCCAAATTCCATTCATCGTCATGACCTCTTGTTCGATTTTCAAGCCAAAATAATCCCTTTCAGAGTTTGAAAAAAATGCAAGAAAATAATAAATAAATAATGCACCTTTATTTTATATTTTATCACATTTACAGTTAACTCTAAAAGCACACTGAAGTACCAGAAAAATTGGTAAAAAAAAACCACATCATTGGTTGCATTCACCAGTGCATATGTAAAGCAACAGAAGAAACAACATCTACGGAAGGTTCTAGATTTGTTTCTGTAGCGAGAACGGCAAGTTATCATGATTTTGCGATTTTCAACTCGGTGTAGTAGTTGGAGCTCGTGAGATGGGTCATGGGATGGGTTCGGAGGTAGAAACAAGGTTTTGGAAACAAATTTTCACATATTAACATTTCAAGGGTGTACCGTGACTACAAGAATTACATTTACATTTATGGCTTTTGGCAGAGTGACCTTTATCCAGAGTGACTTACATTTATCTCATATCATACAACTGAACAGTTGAGGGTTAAGGGCCTTACTCAAGGGCCCAACAGTGGCAGCTTGGTGGTGCTGGGGCTTGAACCCCCAACCTTCTATTCAGTAACCCAACACAATTCTGGCAAAACCTCATAAAAAGACTCTGGATGAGCGTGTAAGCTGTCAAGAATTGTTTCACGCGATAGGCATGCAACACTGCCTCAAGAAATTCAATGTTGGGGCTTCAAAAAACATCAGCATGAGGACTGTGCAGTGTTCCCTGTATTAAATGTATTAAAAACCAGTTTTTCTGGTACTTACTGGAATAAATATTAACGAAAATTATATTAAGTCTAATATAAGATTTAATTAGTGATATTTTGAGCTTAACCTTATGAGGACACTATGTAGTTATAAATATATACCAAAAAGAAATTCACACAGAATGCAGCCTTGCCACCTCACAGCTCCAGGGTACCGAGTTTGACCCTTGTGCTCGTCTATGTGGGTTTCTTCTAGGTTCTTGTACATTGGTTTTGCTATAAAGTGCTCTTAGGTGTGAATGTGTGTGTGTGTGTGTGTGTGTGTATAAGGCCATGCAATGGACTGGATTTGTTTCTGTCTTATGCTTGGTGATTCAGAGATCAACCACAACCAGGAAAAAGCAGTTAAAATGAATGAACAACAATAAATATGTTCCTATGCTACCCCAATATTTTAGAAACTTTCTGGCTATTGTGTTATTGTTGTTGTTGTTGTTCCTGCAATCTCACACATGAAAAATCCCACAAGATCAAGATCACTGTCGAAGGCTACTAATAGGTTAAGCTCAAAATATCACTAATTAAATCGTATTATTAGACTTAATATAATTTTTGCTAATAATTTTTCCACTAAGTAGCAGAAAAACTGGTATAGCAGTTAACACAGGGAACACTGCACAGACCTCATGCTGATGTTTGTCGAGGCTCCAAGACTGAATTCCGATGTGACTTGAGGCAATGTTTCTAGTTTCTAGGGACTCCAACTTCAAAATAATTTTTGGCACTGACTATTTTTGCATTTTTGTAAAATATCCATTTGCATGTCAGTGATTTTACTGTCTAAAAAGCCCCGTTGTGTTTTTTTTTACCTATGGGTTGAGTGGTATTTATAAGTATGAATGATTTTGCCGCACTTATATTTCATCCATCTCATATTTACAATCCAGGCATGTGAACCATTGTCTGAATGTTTATATTGCTGATAATACAGCTGCTATACTGGGTATTATGAGTAAGTGTACTCCACTAAAATCAAAAGTTGCTCCACTAAATGATTGCTCTTCTTGTTACAGTAAGTCGAGAACAGACCACATGTACTAAGGTACACAATGTCATGAACCAATTTATTTTATTTTCCAGAGTGTTGTAATTATTTGGCAGGACACGGGGCTGCAGAAATTCCATGGTTGCACAATGTCACTTCCAGCACAGTCTTGACTTAAAATATTAAAGCACAAGAGGGAATAGAACATAGCAAACTCACTGTATCCTGTGCATAGCTTTCCCTCAGTACACACACACAGGCCAACACTTTCCCAACAGCCACGTGTTTCAACCCCATGTTCTAACCCCACCCTCTCAAACTGTGGGTGGTACAAAAACCAAAAACATAACCACATGCACAGACATGCACTCTTCACATGCGCTCCTCTTGAGTCATTTGTACAACTTTTTAGGAGAGCCTGTTTTGAGCTCCAGATCACTGGGGCATGAGCCAGAACGCTAATGTTTTGAAGAAATTGGCGCATACTACATACATAACAGGAACTACATCCTGAAGAGACTATTAGAAATACCAATTACCTCAAGGTTCTGCAGGCAGAAGACAACATAGAGAGTTGATAATTACCAGTACTTGGAGTTGTGTAAGGTGAAAATTGATCTGGGAAACTTGTAAAATACAGTCTTGGAGAATATCATTTAACTCTGAGCACCTGGAAGTTACTTCACAGCAAGTAAGTAATGCATTCTCACCCAATGGGTTTGTAACAGGTGGCAAATTCATTCTGTCTTTAACAGGACACTTTCTGAGGTTTCTGAAAGGCATTTAAAAGCACTTTCTGAAGCACTTTATGAAGAAGAGGAATTCTGAAGTTGTAAGGTTAAAAGTTTATGCTATTGACAATCAGTGGTTTGATGGCTGTTAGTGCATTAACAAACCAAATCACATACTTGCTGATTGGACATTCACATTTGCCAATTGACATTTACATTTATTCATTTGGGCAGATACTTTTATGCAGTGGCTTACATTTAAGCTGAGCAGATGAATGTTAAGGGCCTTGCTCAAGCATTAATAAAAGCATCAGTAGTTTCATCTAGGTTAATTTCCTCTTACATTTTTCCCTCTTACTCTAAACATCCTAGAGATCTCTGGTGGCCTCTCAAAAACCAGCTCTTTCCATTTTTTTGAATTTGCTGTGATGTTTTGGTGGTTGTTGTAGTTGTGTGGTTTAGATGTTCATGATTTGGCCCACCACAGAAACCACTCTAATCTGCTTAATGTGTTTTTGAGTAGAGATGAGACCAGACACCATGGCCCTGACAGCATTGAACAACAAACAAGGTACGGTGTGTATCTTTGGCACGGGTGACTTTGGACGATCTTTGGGGCTTCGCTTGCTTCAAGCAGGTTACGAAGTTGTCTACGGATCTCGAAACCCCCAAAATTCTGCTCTGTTGCCCAAGGGGGCAGAGGTAATGCCACACGAGGAGGCATCTCGGAGAGCAAGGGTGATATTTGTGGCTATTCATCGTGAGAACTATGACTTTCTGGCTGGTATGAGCCTGGCACTTGAAGGAAAAGTTCTGGTGGACATCAGTAATAATCTGAGGAAGAATCAGTATACAGAATCTAATGCTGAGTATCTCAGTATGCTGGTACCTGGGGCCCTCATAGTCAAAGCCTTCAACACTGTCTCAGCCTGGGCACTGCAATCAGGGGGTCTAGATGCCAACAGACAGGTGAGATGCTTTCAAGATATAATGACATATACAAACAAAAGCCTGTATTCATAACCCATAACCATTGTTATTGTTATTGTACTCTGCTAATAGAATAACCTTTGATAAAAGGTTATATAAAAATATGTAAAATGTAAAACACATAAAATATATAATATTTCATGGGGCACAGAACAGCATGATCTGAACTGTGTTATTCCACTTATACCACAATGTTTTGCCAACAATTACAATGTTTAATTCATTAATATACAAAACTTTGCCTGATTTTAATGGTTGAATAGATGTCTCCTTAGAAAACAAAATTTACCCACATTCATTTTTATAGCTTTTACTTTGTTAACACATTTCTTATTTGTTTATTACCAGTCTTGGATACTTACTACATTCAAGTCCTTGGATATGAGCTGTTACTATAGAAACAACAACTTATTAGCATGAGCACATTCATATTATTCTATTGTTATATAAGTTACAGTCAGAATGTATATCTTTTGACTAAGCATAGATCACTATTGAACCATGCAGTAGTATAAATGAATGAAATATACCTTCATATAATAATCTCATGTTCAGTTAAAAAGCTCTTACTGATATATGATTAACACAATGTAAAGTTATGTTGCAAGGTTAACATAGTGTAAACACGGCAAAAGGTCAAGGCTATGTTAACAAGGTTAGAAGCTTTGTTTAGCTTTTACTGACCACCTGTAAGTTTGAATAAGATTCACTTTAACATGGACAGAGTTCAAAATAGCGTGGATATACACTGAGGTACCAGAAAAGCTGGTATACTTGGTAGGTCCTTCTGGGATCTTAGAGGGGGTGTTGCATAGTCCTCATGTCGATGTTTCCATAGCTTCCATAGACGTCTATCACTTTATATATGCACTGCCGGACGCAACCAGTGACATGCATAGGTGGCGTTGTTATGTATTTTGCATAGGAACCCATACCAGTTTTCCTGGTACTTTAGTGTGTAGTACATTATTTTAGCAGTACTCCAATGGGTGATACATGGTAGCCCATAAGTGACAGATGCAATTCAGAGAATGCAATAATTAAACCAAAAATACAATCGCAAATCTAAAACAGTATGACTGAATCCAGCATATGACAATCACAAGTATATTGAAGGCATCGTGTTAAAATTTTAAGGTCACAAATAAAGTACCTCATGATGCACAAGTTATGTAACTTGATCCAACAGCTTAATATGAGGGTGAGTCAAAAAATATCTGCACTTCAGTTATATTAAAACTCTCCTCAGTCACTGCTGTGCAGGTTTAAATGTTATGTCACGTTATTTGTGACTGCGGTGCAGGAAACAGTGGCTGCTCCATTTGTGTTTTGTATGAAAGAAAATCAGCATGCACTGACTCCTTTTTTGTGGTCTGAGGGTATATCTGGTGCTGATATTTATCGAAGACTTTGTGTACAGTATGGAGAGAGTGTTTTATGCTGTTAAAGCATCCTCCCTATAGTCCTGATCTCGCTCCATCGGACTATCATCTGTTTGGTCCCCTGAAAGAAGCCCTGTCAGGACGAAGATCAATGTCTGATGAAGAGGTGAAGACAGCGGTGCATTCGTGGCTCTCAGCTCAGCCTAAAACATTTTTTATACGGGAATACGAATGTTGTTGACAAATGGACAAAGTGTATTGAAAGGCAGGGAGATTATGTTGAACAATAATGGATTTGTCTCTCCTGAAAGTTGATTAAAATTAATTCTATAGCCAGAGTGCGGATAATTTTTGACTCACCCTCGGATGTTGGGAAGGTCATAAATGATATCTGGCCTTCAAGGAAATATTTGAAGGAGAATGAATGAAAAGTGAAAAAAGTCTATTTAGTTTGAAAAGTTTTTAAGGTGACATCAGTGAATTCAGTTTGTGTTATTCCAAGATTAAAGCAAAGTGTAATGTTATCAGTGTTTTCCATGCTTAAGTTACTGTGGCAGCAGTGCTCTAATTTAAATGATTTATCTGTCTGAATAGCTTCCATGAGTTAAGTATCTCCTGGCA
The DNA here is from genome assembly GCA_028566355.1 of Doras micropoeus. NCBI lineage: Eukaryota > Metazoa > Chordata > Actinopteri > Siluriformes > Doradidae > Doras > Doras micropoeus. The sequence continues at coordinate 11,545,564 of JAOUQY010000028.1, forward strand.
ATGAAATAGATCTCAAAAAACATAATGGCCCTGTGGCCTCAATATATGTTTCATTCATTGCCAATTTTTAAAAACAAAACAATAACCTCAGCAGCTCTGTACCACTGTATGGTGGATTTGTTATAGCATGCTTGATGAATAAGTCATGAATAAGACCTCAATGTACTGACTTATAACTTGTGTTGTGCTGAAAATTATTTGCTAATTGGCTAATGATTTAAAAGGGACCCTAAATGTAAAGATAAATGTGCTTAAATGCACTTCAATAATCCTAATATGCAAATCCCTAAGCATATAAAAAGAATGAAACACAGATCTGCAATAAGTATGTCAGCAAATCACTGAGCAAAGTGCAAAGAATTTAATGATCTACAAAACAGACTTGTGCAATAATTAATCAAAATTTTGCAGACTCTGAACTGAAATAAGAACACAAACAGATCATCCTCCTAGCATGTCCAAGGATGTGTCATAAAACTTATGACAAATATATATATACATACAGGGGTTGGACAATGAAACTGAAACACCTAGTTTTAGACCACAATAATTTATTAGTATGGTGTAGGGCCTCCTTTTGCGGCCAATACAGCGTCAATTCGTCTTGGGA
>JAOUQY010000028.1:11555393-11567393 GCA_028566355.1 Doras micropoeus
GCCCCACCCGGGGATCAAACCCAGGACCTTCTTGCTGTGAGGCGACGGTGCTACCCACCGAGCCACCGTGTCGCCCCGCATCCAACTGTTTCCCCTAGAATTCAGAATTCACCAGTGTTTCTCAACCCTGATCCTGGAAGCCCACTACCCTACACGTTCCCTGCTCCCAACACACCTGATCCAAACAATCAGCTCATTAACAGCCCTTAGTGAATTAACCTGGGTGTGTTAAAGCATATACTAAAACATACAAGCCAGTAGGCTTCTAGAACCAGGTTTTAGAAACACTATGAATGTTGTTTGTCTTAGCCTTTGCTGAAATCATAGGAACTCTATAAGCACATTCAATGTTTTGGATGTAATATTTGTATTGTAATGTGTTAGATATTGTATTAGGTAACTAACAAACTATTTTTATCTCACAGCATAGATGAGGAACTACAGAGCTTCTTAAGACAAAGAAAAATGGATGAGTACATACAGAAACATCAGAATGAAAAGGTCAGCCATTATACACGGGGTGTTTAAATGCATGGATGAGTTATTTTAATACTTTTACAGAGTCCATTTCTATAGTGGACAAGATCTAAATGGTACACTGTTGTGCTTTTATTTATTTATTTATTTACTTGCCTCAATCCCTTTGCTAGCTGACAAAGCCCTTGCTAAATGCTTTCTTAAAGCAGGGGACCGAGTGTCTGTTGTCGCATTCTGTCAAGGTCCTGAAAAGGTCTATTATATCAATGCTGTGACATGAACTGTTTCCAAACAGTGGGTGCAAGAGGAAGACAACCCATCAAAGAAAAATAATAATTTATGGACGGAGAATCAAAGTGCAAACACACAGAAAAGACATAGAAGTTGGATGGATGGATTTTGATGCAAACGAGCAAAAATACAAGTAACTTAAGACAATAAGTGGGGGGTGGGACAAGACAGCTCACAGTGGACAAAGGGAAAACTGTGGAGGAAATCAGAGACCTTGCTGTGAGTTTGGTTTTCCCCAGTGGTGTGTCCAAGAGTGAAAAGAAGCAAGCTTGCTACACCACAGAAACACAATCATCTCAGATTGAGGTTTACAGCTCAGATACTGTTCATCAGCTATATGGGGTTCTCCATTTGACCCTACTATAGTCCCAGAACTCAAGACGAGCCAGTCACAGATGCGAGGTGAGTACAGCTATGAATCATATAAAATGTCTACTTATGTACAATACTGCGCAAACGTCTCGGACACAAAAAAACAATGCTCTAAAGTAAAGATTCCTTCATAAATACTTTATGTTTCTACATAAAAGGAAATACCTTAAAGTGCAGCAAACTGTAATAAACTAAAGGAAGTCATATTTGGTGTTCTTTTTACTTAAATAGTAGTCCCGAGTACAATTTGTACAGTTTTATAAGGAAATGAGCTGGTAAGTTTTACTGAGCATCTTGGAGAATCTGCCACAGCTCTTCTGGAAACTTTGTCACACTTACTTCCTTTTTTGCATGTAAAACCCAGCAGCCTTCATTACGCTTCTTGTCTGAAAAGTGCTCTGTTATGTAACGTGTTGCTTTCGTTAGTGACATACAAACATTTTCGGTAACACTTTTTTTTATTTATTTTGGAAGAGTTGAAGAGTTAATGTTTGGAAATATAACATCTTTTTATTTATACTGATTCAGTAATGCAGAATTCATAAAAATAAACATCTATAACAGAATTTAATACTAAGAAAATAGGGTGCCTAAGACTTTTAGACAGCATTGTATTTGCAAATTTCGGGGCTATTTGAATATAATGGTATGCTTTAACCTTTTTCTCATAGATGACAGTTATTTTAAAACTAGAACTCAAAGTGAACCAGGCACAGACGCCAGGTGAATACAGCTGTGAATCATCAGAAACTGTTACAAATCGATTTGCATGTCTCCACATTTCCATTGTGTGTTAAGTGATAAAATGGTAACATTAAAAATCAAAATCCAAACTTCTTAAAAACTATTTTCTGTAAAAATCATTAATATTATGTTCTTTAATCCTGGGTGTTCCCCCTAACAAATATTGAGAAGCTCCTTTGTGAACACCATTCATGTGGTCTGAATGACTGAAATGGAAGTGCATAGTGTCACAGATACCACATATACTAGTGTTTCTTAAAAAAATGAAAATATTTTGAAAAGGTTCATGTTTGTTCATAATTCATTTCAAAAAGGGTACATGTACTTTACTTTTGATAAGTATGGCTTATAATTACTGAAATTCAGAAAGCCAGTATCTCAACTTATTAGAATATTTCATTTTGGGTTTGAATAAATTACTATTAAAAAGTGTAAATACTATGTATCTCTCAGTCTAGTTCAGCATATGCAACCACAGTCATGAGAAAGACAGACACGGTTGTGCTTTATCAAGTCCTGATCCTGATTTCTTCTGCAATGGGACTCGGCACATGGCCCCAGAGCCAAAACTGCTACAAAATGGTTTTCTGACCATGATATTACTGTGCTTGATTGTCTCACGCTGGACGTGAATCCTATATAGGATCTATAGGGTACTGTCAAGAGGAAAGTGTGAAAGCCAGTCAAATGAAAGGCTCAATATAAAAAATGTTTTCTTCAAGAATTCTCTTTTAACTGCATTTTACAGTCATATATTTATAGACAATAAACAGTGAGAGAGTAAATGCTTTAATAGAGAGTAAAAATTTTAAGATCTTTGTCATGCAGAAACCCATAGGAGTCCACACATACACACACGTTAGTCTTGCTATACTTCTGAGATTTTTATATTTTTATTTTTGAGAGAGAGAGAGAGAGAGAGCTCTTAATACAAATGTCTCTCAGATATAATACATTGCTGTGGTATGATGATATATTCAGACAAAGTCTGTATTTATTCATATTTATTTATTCATTCAGGCCGATTTGGGAATGCTAATCAATCAAACATCATTAATGTTCGCTATCATATCTAAGTTACCTGGAAAGTTAAGTACCCACACATTCACTCAGTGATCAACAATGGTACTCCTGGGTGCATTCAACCAATGCTAATGTCTTTATTACATTATATTATATCTTTCAGAAAGCCCACATCTGAGAAGTCTGAGAAAAGTGTCGGTCCTGTACACTGAAAATTATCAGCCTCTATCATTTTTGAGTTAACTGAATGTTAATGTACTTCTGAAGTTAAGAAGTACTTAGTAAGTTACAAGTGGGTCAGAGTTCTCTTAACTTGCGTATGAGTTTAAGTACTACATTGGTTACAAAGGGTTTTGGGAAATGCTCATAAATTTAAGAATGTTTGTTTAAGAAAGTACAAGGTTATGAACTACTTACATGTAGCATTACGAACGTTTTGACAAAGATTTTTACATATTTTTGAATGGTGGGAAATCATGTTTTTAAATTTTTAAACATTGGCCCATCAATACTGACTCCATGGTTACGGACTTGGAAAAATTCTTTACATTGTTCTGTAAATGTCTTTGAAATATGCTATAAAACCGAATTATTATTGTTGTTGTTGTTTTTCTTCTTATTATAATAAATGAAAGATTTAAGGGCTCTAGAAGTAAACTCACAGTGAAAGAGTTCACACACTCCTGCCAAGGCCAACAGTCCACTCTTGTTCCTGAGGGGTTTGTGTGCACATGACACACTCAGTTCATAATGTGCGGATCCACGACACAGCTCATCTCCAATCCAAAATTTTATGGGTTCTTCCTAGGCCCATGATACACCCTTCCACCAAGGTATTTTATGAATAACGGCCCACTTTTTTCCATAATCCTGATGAGAGACAAACAACCAACCTGTATGAAAATGATAATCTCATGGGCAGAGTTAAATATCCTGCACTTTGTACAAGCATAATTCATTTTCATATAAACATAACCTTTTGGGTCATTGACTAGTTTATAAAAAGCAAATTCACTAGTGTCATTCTTTTCTTTTCATACTGTCACATACATATATGGAAGTTACAGCAGTGGTTCTCAAAGTTTGTGGAGCCAGGGGCTACAAAATATTTCTGCAGAAAGTGAAAAAGTCTTGAACTACTGTGCTTGCACACAGAGGAATTTGTCCTCCGAATTATAACCCAACTGTGCAGTGAAACACACATATACACACACACACAAGTGAAGTGAGCACACTAGCCCAAGGTGGTGGGCAGCCTCGTCCAGGGTGCCTGGGGAACAGGTGGGGGTTAGGTGCCTTACTCAGTGGCACTTCAGTCAGTTGTAGGGATCAAACCAGTGACCTTCCTGTCACAAGGCTGGTTCCTTGACCACAAGCCCATTGCTGCCCCAGTACAGATTTATTTATGAACATAATCAAACTATTCAAATATTATTGAGGTCATTGTTCAAATGTGTACAGTGTTACAGATTATTTATTGACCCTAAAGAGCTTTTTTTTTTTTTATTCCTGAACTTTCTACCAGCAAAACGCATTAAGTCCAAGGTGACATTATATATAGACTAGGTGTTTTTGTGTTTATTTTGTTTTTTGAGCTTTTGAGGTTTGGAATAAACATTTTAGTGTCATTCCATTGAAGTGGCCAATCAAATTCTAACTACCCAATAATAAATATAAAGTATTTGATAATTGGAGATCCAACACTGTAACAAAACAAAAAAACGTATCAGCACTGTTGTAACGTATGTGTAGGATTTCTCAACAATACAGAGCGCAGCTGTGTTTTTAGTTCTCTACCAAACCTAATTCTGTTCATTAAGGGATTCGCAATTAGCCACTAAGCTGTTTTCGAGTGGCCACTCTTTAAACGGAGGGACTTGTCCCTTCAAGCGTACATTTGCTTTGTGAGATTTTACACAATGTTTTTTTTTTTTTTTTTCAAAACATTTTTCTAATGGGGTTTAAATGAACCCAGTAGACTGGTAATAGTCAGAGTTGCTGTAACACTGATGACTGATACTGTATGTATTTATGTGCAATGCAAAGATGAAATGACGTTTTTCCTCTTGTCTGTATGATTATCATTTAATTATTATGATTATATTTTGGCCAAGCAGTAATGCATAATAAAGCAACTGTTAAGCATTAGGAATGCCCAGTGACAGACAGACAGATGGACAGATGGAATCAGTCCTGACAATAGTGCTTGGACTGATGGTTGGTGTTTGACTAGTATGACTCGTATGAGTGAGCACCTAATGCTAAGGCTATTATTCCTACTAATAATATTCCTACTCTATTCCTATTCTCAGTTTTGTTTTGTTTTTTATAGATTTAAACATGCAATTTAAAAGTAATGGTTGTAGTACAGTGCTGCTTGTGAATGGGGCCAAAGAGCAAAAGTTCCACTAAGGTCAACACTGAGAAATACATTACTACAAGGCACAATGTCTAGTTATATTTAATTAATCTAAGTTAATATTAGATTATGTGAATTGGTTCATGGCCAAAATGCTTTTATTTGTCAGGGTATTGGTGAAATTAGCTACTGCTTACTTACTGTTGTTCAAGATCAAATAATTATCCATACTATTATACACTCTTATGTATATGAGTTATATTAGGGCAGTAACTTCAAATGATTTGATTCAGGAGTACTGGTGCTATGTACATTTTTTCGCTGTTCTTATTGCAGGAAAAAAAGGAATTCAGTGTTGCTGTACTCCAGAGCCAGGCTGTGTATTTATCCTCTAACTCAGCACAGTTTTATTAGTTTATAAGCACAAGTAATTTGATCATTGGTATTACTGGTGAGAAACTTATATAGTTTTGACTTATTTTAGGCCTTTGTAGACCTTGAGACATATGAGATTTTAATCTAATGTGCTCTAGTTATAAGCTACGAATATTACTATATGTCAGCAGCAAATGTATTTTAGTAATATCCTTTGTTTTACATTACATTGGACACATTAATACTCTGTATTGTTCCCATTTTTGAGATGTTAAAAACTAGCTACACTGCTCCACCATTGTTATACAGTACTTTCACAGACTAATAAATACTATTTTTTGTCCATCTCTGAAAAAAGTCTAACATCATTTTTCAAAGTTAGACCTAAAGGTTTCACAACTTGTTGTCAGTTATTTAATAAACACAACATAACTGTTAATATATTTTGTACACATTTACATTAACAAATTAATCATAAATAGATCCAACTCTTACCAAATAATTTGTAGCCAACCAGGCATTAGCTATTTGTTGTTAAATGGCTAAAGGGTGGGCAAAGTTTACCTGTTTTGGTCAACCTTGTTTCAACCCTAATGGCTTGCTGGACTTGTGTCCCTTATGGCTTTCCACTTTCTTTATTGGGTTTTACACTGCAAATTAAACCCTGCATTTGGAGTTACACTCTTCTAAATCTTTAAGACCAAGGTTGTTATTCTATCATGGCTACCCTGAGAGACCTTGTGGATACACGATGAAAGTCAAGGGGTGATAAAATGCTTAAACATGATGGTACTGGGGAAAGCCCTTCTCATAACTATATTTGATCCTGTATTGAGAAAACAAATCAACAAGAAGAGAATGGTCTTAGTGGGTTCTTACTCTCCTGAGCATACATGCCTCAGCATAAGGCTCATGCCTTTGCTTATTAGCTCAGTTACTGCTTCTTCTTCTGGTACTAGAGCTTCTTTGCTTAAGGCCCTAGGCCTGGCGATATTTTTGTGGAAGTGGGGGCATGGCCGAGTGCCGTTTTGTAAATGAAGAGCAGAGGTTAGTGGTAAAGATTCACACCTGTGAGTAGCTATGTATAATGATTGTCATGTGTTGCAATGAGAGGCAGGGGAAATAAAGGAGGAAGAGACATGCCCAGAGAGAGAGAGAGTTTTGAGCTGAAACACACACCGTAAGTTGGCAAAGCAAAATAAAATCTTTTATGTTCAGTGTGTCGAGCCTGTCTCTGAGCGCCTTATGTCTGAGCCCTGACTACAGACTGATACAGTTTTAGCTGTTGTTGCTAGGCCCATTAATACCCTTGTCATTGCTTCAAAGTGTAGAGGCAGTGTTACTTTCACTAGCTCTGCTGGTGTCTGTCCCAAATCCTGCTGGTGTTTCTAGCAGTTTGTTTTTCTGCTTCTGTGTCTTGAAAAAGCAGAGAGCTGAAGGATATTAATATATAGCAGTGTCTTTGGCAGTAAGTCTGCGATCAGCCACAACACAAATTCAAGTCACCAGTGCAGACACTGTGTACTCTCTGCCAACCTGTCTACCCAGCAAAAAGTTGAGAAATGAAAAAGAATTTATATCGGTCCTTTTTGCTAGGTCCTACTGTGGGTCCATTGCTTTGTGTGGAGGACAGAGACATTCAACACCTTTAGGAACTGTCCTTACTAGATTGTGTACTCCTTGCAACAAACTATGCCCAGTACGTACTGGTTATCGTTGCTACATACACCTTTAGAGTAGATCCAGGCATCTCTTATTTGGCATTATTTAGTTCCTGTGGACTGTATGCTCAGTAGCAGACTTCAGGTTTTAACCAAAAAAGTATCAAGCACCTCCTGAACCTGTACAGAAAAAACCTGCCTATGTGTTAATAGAGTATTTGTTTTCCATGCCTCATTGCTATGGTTCCCAAAGCTTGGAACACTTCCAGTAAGATCCCAGTGCCCATTGAATCTTCCCTTGTGAGCCTTATTTCCTTGAGGGCAAAGACACGTTTCAAAGTATCACCCTTACGCATGCAAGCCTTGGAGTGGGCTGTGTGCAGCATGGATTTGTGTCAAATTGACCTGCTATAATAATGTGCTTAACAGGGTACTAGTAGATGTGGGCAGCATAGGGCTGAAATCAAATATTCTTTGCACTTTCAAATGCATTCAAGAGCTCTTTCATGAAAATACTACACTGTGGACTAGCACAGCCACTCCACTCTCTTTGGCTGATATATCACAACATGGGTCAGATATTCAATCCATTGCATGTTGAATGTACAAGCTTTCATTTTACAAGATGGCCTGTGCCATGATCTGCGATTACACTGACCTTCAGAATGCTCCATTGACAATCTATCTGCACCAAGGTCATCAGGGTCCGTTTCTACAAAGGCAACTGTACGAAGTTTCACCAAGCTCTACACTGTTGCATTTCGCCAAACTCATTGCCAGCTTCTCTAGTCAACATTCCAATAGAGTAAGGCCATTCATTATCTCTTCTCCATATGGCTGAGTAGCTGCTCCTTCTGTCAGCTGCTGTTCCTACTTTAATCTGTCCCCAGAAGAGTTCACCTTCTATTTCAAAGCAGGCCCTGCAGTCACATCATTTTCCTGCTTCAATACCCACTGCACTCCTGCAGCACTGGGATAAGTTCTTCCATATGTGCCTTCCACATCACTATTAGCATTATTAAGGGCAAGATAAGTGCTTGTTGGACCCAAGCAATTGCTCTATTGGTCATTTTCATCATCCAACCCCATCATCCAAATAACTCTTCATTCTGCCCTGAAGCTGCTTTCACATTCCAGAACAAAATATCAGCTAGACTATGAACCATTTTATCCAAATTTGAAAGTCTGTCTATCTTGTATGTGTAATCAAATTCAGGAAAAGTGCAATATAAAAAAAATTAGATTTATCAAATGTTACCTTGGTCACTGATCAAAGAATAAAACAGACAGAGAGTGAGTACACTCTCAAATAAACGTGAATACAATTTCAAATAAATGTTTTTAATAAAGATTTTGTTATAATTCTAGACAAATTTGAGATGGCAATGTTTTTTCCAATGCGTTCAGTAAAAAGAAAATTGTGATTCGGTTTGTAATGTGGCACCAGCTTGGGGAAAGAAAATATTATAAGATTGAAAGATGTTAGCTAACATCAGTCACACTGGCAACCCACACACAGGATTGCCAGATCTGTGTGACAAACGCAGCTCAACTTTTTCCCTGAATCATACTTTCACAAACATCCTAAAATGGTCTGCAGTAGCTGATTAATTTCTCTTGAGTAACCACCAGGATCATGGTGGGCCTACATCCTATCCCAGTAAAACTGAGTGTAGGCAGGAATACACACTGAATGGAACATCAGTATAATCCCAAAGCAGCATTTACACCAATTTGGAGTATCGACACTACCTGACAAACATCGTTTTGCTCATTATATACATACATTGTTAGAAATAAATATCTATGAGAATAAAGAATGAGAAGAAATATATAATGTATACAATGGATACAGTCAATTTACAAAAGAAGAAAAAGCATTAATACCTCCAGCAGTATCATTGTTGCTACCTTACAACAAGAAGGTCCCAGGTTCGATTCCCAGGCAGGGTGGCCCGGGTCCTTTCTGTATGGAGATTGCATGTTCTCCCCATGTCTGTGTAGGTTTCCTCCAGAGGCTCCGGTTTCATCCTACAGTCCAAAACGTTCATATTAAGTGATTTGGAGATACTAAATTCCCCCCATTGATGAGTGTGAAATACCAACCTCTCCTATCATGAAAGTACCCACTGTATAAAACATGACATTAAACTCCTAATAAATAGCATTTATGTATTATTAGAAACAAAAGATGTATGAAGGAAATGCAACAAACTATTCATAATATGTCTTGGCATATTGCAAGAAAATAGATTCTAGGTTATTCTGTCAGCCGTCCTGTCTTCCTGAGCTGGTGTGTTTAATTAAATCTCTGCTCAGGGCCCAGAGGAGTGTCATTTCCTACATACTGATCAGTCATCTGAAAGAGGAGCTGGGGTTAATAGCACTCACCTCTGCCTTTTCCATTCAGTCAACTGCGGATTAACACTGGTCAAGCATTTTGTCCAGAAGAGAGACATAAAAGAGATATCATCCCATTCAGAACCTGTCACTCTCACAGCAAAGCAACGCCTAATCTTTATTACCATGACTCCCTGTTTAATAGTTCCTCTCATTTTTTGCACATTTTCTCCCACTCTAAAACAAAACTCCTGATGCATTATTAACTGCCCATTCATAATAGATGTGAGAGGCAGCTCTGCTTTATGACAGCTTTCTGGGTGAAAAGCGGCATTTCTCTGATGCTGGCCGATGGTGATTACTCTCTGACGCTGCAGGCCAGGACCACTCTTATTTATTGGATTTTCTGCATGTAATTGGATGTGAATTTTATTTCACTTGGTTGGTTAGACAATAGTAAGAATCAACAGGAACCAAACAAGCAACAAGACACCCTAAGTGTATGCTCAAGAGAACAGATTGGGGCCCAACGGTGGCAGCTTGGTGATGCTGGGATCTGAATTAATGGCCATCCAATCAGTAGTTAATGTCTTATCCACTGAGCTACCACTATGCCACATTTACAGTTTGACTTATGTCCCAAAAAGCCACAGTGCTTTTCATTGAATTATTTTTAGTGCAACTGCCAAGGCTACAAATTACTGTTGTGAAACGTAACCACTGGTCACCAGCAAACAAACAGAAATAAATCTTTTTGACATAAAAAGTAATCTAGAGCTAGCACACATTTAAGTGCTTAGATGTTTGTTTGACAAGAGAAGCTGTCATGAATAGTGCTAAATAACCAATAAATCATTTTAAGGACATTTAGCTGTGAGAGGACATGCACACACAAATGTTAGGACAAATGTCAAATGATTGCGACTGCCTGGGCACTTCATCAAAGTTTTTTTAACTTTCTACTAAATCAGTAGCCTTGGAATCAGAAACATACCAACATAGTAACATAAGATAGCAGAAATTTGCAGATATGTGGCAAACTCAGTGTTGAATCCTTTCACGTCCCAACTCTGAAAAGCCACCCTAACATTTACCCATGTTTAATCTCAAGGTCTGTCTAATTCTTTCTTTTTATCTTGCTTTTAATCAATGGTTTTCTTCAATTTTCTTATGTTTGCTGTGTATGCTGTTGCTGGAAGGATGGGCAGTTTTTTTAATTATCATGGTTGTTTGTCTGGCATTGTGATTGGAAAGCTCTTGATCCCACTCGCTGACAATATTGAGCTTGAGTACATGTGGGGGGAAGAGGGGGGGGACTGCCTGCAGAATGTGCAAGAGCAGTGATTGACATTCCAGACATCCCTCCCTAATATGACAAAAAAGTTATTTTTATACAGACTACCTCCTGCAGCTTTATGTGAATCTAGAACATTTACATGAATTTCAGAATTTCTTAGTATTTGGTATGCCCCCCTTTCAAGCTGGCATGAACTCCATTGGAATAGCATCTGAACACATTTTAGAGCAAAGGAAAAGTCTCAAAAAGTATCGCAAATCTGCTGAACCTTTAATAATAACCTAGAAATAGTGCAGAATCTTGAAATTTGAACACTTACTTACTTACATTTCACAATTTAAATGACAACAAAAATCATTGGAAGTGAACAGAAGGTTTTAGAATTCTGAAATATTTTAGACTAAAATAAATAAATAAATCAATAAATATGTTCAATATTTAATATTCAAGATTCTGCACTATTTCTAGCTCCCTATCTAAATGGGAGCAAATTTGTGATATTGACCATGTTAACTGCTTTAAAGAAAAGATCAGATTTTTCTCCTCCCTAGTCTCTTCTATTGAAGCACGTGTTCCACGTGATACTTGGACGGATTTGATCAGAACTGGGTCATGAGATGCACTTTCATTAAAGCAGAAATGGGACATACCAAAGATTAAAAAGCTCTGAAATTGATGTACATTTTTCAGAGATTCTACTTCTTATTCGAGTTGCTGCACAGCAAAAAAAATCCAGGGTTGAGTTTTTGCTGTGTGTCAATAATGCAATGTGTAATGAAAAAATGTTGTATTAAATTAGAAAAGAATGCAAAACAGAGGCATTTTTACTAGTGGTTTTAGGACCCCACTGTACCTACATACAGGGGTTAGACAATGAAACTGAAACACTGTAGGGCCTCCTTTTGCAGCCAATACAGCGTCATTTCGTCTTGGGAATGACATATACAAGTCCTGCACAGTGGTCAGAGGGATTTTAAGCCATTCCTTCTTGCAGGATAGTGGCCAGGTCACTATGTGATGCTGGTGGAGGAAAACGTTTCCTGACTCGCTCCTCCATACCC
>JAOUQY010000028.1:11880203-11897769 GCA_028566355.1 Doras micropoeus
CTTGATTTTTGTTTTGCTCATGTGAGCTTTCTTTGGGTGAGGGGATGTTGTTGTGTGCCATTCAGCACTATGTACTCATACACCCATGATTCATCTCCTGTGATCACTCTGTTCAGGAAATTGTGCTCTCTTGTTAAACAATCCAACATTTGTAACAAACTCGTTTGCATCGAAGCACTTCAGCAGGGTTTCACAAAAACAAATGTCTGGGCACTGCAAAGGCTAGAATGTAACTGAAACGGTCCTACTGTTTTATCTGAGATCCCACTCTAACTGACCTCGAACCACCATCCCCATGCGTAAGCCCTTCATTCATTTCATTCTCATTACTTTCCGGACAGACCTCGTATATGTCTAGGTCAATGATTCTGCTGGTATTTAAGCGATGTCTGATCTCAAAAACACTCAAAAAAGTGTATGCATATCTACATTTTGATAGTAGTCAACATGTGTGAAGGGTTTATTTTTCTTTCCATGACAGCTGTGTATCTCAGGCCACTTCAGCATGCTTCATTTCAATTCCATTCAGTTTGACTTTGTCATGATATTGTCATTATATCGTGGTTATATGTATACACAGGTGTGCAGCAGCATAATGAAGTGGGGTTTTTTTCTAGCTCAGGTGCAGGTCAGTGTTCAACATACAGCATACTGTATGTACACTGTGCAGTTTTACAACATAAGCAGACATATAGCATTACATACAAGAAGCTACACACAATTACACACCAGAACTGCAAAATCGCAGTTAGGACACATTCACATTCTGCGATTATTTTTTTATTTTAAAACAAATAAAACAAGCTCTACCCAGAGGTGATAATGGACTGAAAATGCAACATGCACACTCCACCCATAACAACACCAGACCTAGCTTGTTTCAGCTAACAAAACAACCTGACCTGATACTTTAATTAGTTTATTTATGTTCAGTGGTAAAACTGTAGGTTTGGAGGGAGCTGTGTATGTGTGTGACTTGACTGTAGACAGTTTAAATCAAATGAACCAATTCGTTATTATAGTTAAATTGGAATATCGGCTGTGAAAAATTTTCTACTCAGCTGGGACCTTCCATATATGTTTACTGCTAAAGAGCTTCACGTAATATCAAACATAATCTCAGTGACTTTGAACCATGGCAGGTTTTTTGGGCTTAGAAACTGATGATCTCTGAGAATATTGTGCAAACAGGTTTCTAGAGTTTATACAAAATGGTATTTTTTTGGCTTTTCCCCTCCTAATTGAGTCACCACCAGTTCCCACCCATTTGGATTTCTCCCATATCACACAACAGCTGCCAATCAGGGAGGGCAAGGGCTATCACATGCTTCCTCTGAGACGCATGACACCAACCACTTTTTGAGCTGCTGCTTATGCAACATCAGGGAGCGTCATGATTGGCTAGTGTTTCTGTGATTGATAAAAAAGAGAGCGTATGCTGCCCCTCCCACCTTGGCCAGTTTTGCTCTCTGAACTCCTGGACGATCTCCGGGTGATATGGCAAACGCTTTTCCGTTGCGCCAGTCAGGAGCCTCAGTAACACCTTGCTGATAAGAGCAATCAGAGGAGAATAGCCAGACTGATTCAAAAAGCTAGTGTAACTCAGATAATACCTCTTTAAAACCATGGTGATCAGAAAAGCATCTCATATATTACGTATATATTTATTTACATTTTCAAAACATTGACAGGGTAGAATTTGTTGAGATGAAATATAGTGATAATAATTATGACTGCCGCAGAGAATGTTGGGGGTCATAAAGTTTTTTATTTCACCAGTTATGGTTGACGATATCGTATACTTAGACTTCACCAGTCAACATGATGCTTGTACTTATATAGTTGTAGCCTGAGTTTTTGGGCAATAGCTAGAAAACTAAACATTCTGAACTTTTTATGGGAAGCTGGCCTCTAGGAGTCACTTTACCCTAGCTCATTACGATTCATTTGTGGAATATCTAGCAACTCACTAGCCAATATCTTGTGATGTAAAGGGTCAAAGTTTACAAAATTTCACAGCCTGCATCCTTAGAACATTCTGTAGATGCGCACCAAATTTTGTGAAATTTCATCCATGGGGGGGGGCTGCACTGCAACTGACATTTAAATATCTCAAGAACTACTTAAGCAACAATTCTGAAATTAGATATGCATATTTCACTTCACTATTGCACTTTCCCTCACTTTATCTGCCATATTATGCACCGCTATATAGTGTGTATAGCTAATTAGATAGTTGTTGTGTGATGGGGATGTTTTGCTGGCTGGAAGTTCATTTTCTTTTGACCAATATTCTCCGTTCCAGGAAATACTTCATAATAAGCAGGTACCAGGCTTTCTCTCTCTCTTTCTCTCTTTTTTTCTGTCTTTCATTCTGTATGTGTGCATTGCTGCTGATGGTGATCATGTGTTCCAGTGCCAATGCCACCTGCCAGTCATACTCGCGTACACCCACACACCCATACACCTACACACCTATACACAAACATACACAAATGTGTGCATTCATAAAGCTGCTCATGTCAGATCATCAAACACTTCCTGTCATGTGGTGTGAGTGCCACCTGCCCAACATGTCTGTACACACACACACACACACACACACACACACACACACTTTCATACAAATGATGCGCCATGGCGACTCTTTGTCCTGCATTAACCCCAACGAGTGCCACACTACAGCCTGTAGATGCGCACGGCAGCCGTGCAGTGAAATCTCATGACTATTAGGGACTGGCACTCTGGCAGCTGTAATTGCAGGATAATTATGCCGGGTGCTGGAATTCAGCCTGGCATTTACGCAACAGGGGCTTTTTTTACCCTCTGTATCCTGCTGGTAGAGAGTGAGGGATGAGAAAGAGAGAGAGAGAGAGAGAGAGAGAGAGAGAGAGAGAGAGAGAGAGAGAAAGTCAGGATTAGATTGTATCATTAATAATTTGACTAGCGTGTGCACCCTTGTGTCTCTCTGTCCTCTCTCTGTACATCTTTCTTATCTCTGATCTGTCTTGTTGCACTTATTTCAGAGCTCTATGCATGGATTAGCAAACTCAGGAAGTTTTCTATGAGTTTTTTTTTCACATTTTTGAAGGAGTTTCCAGTGTCACTGGAAACAGTCAGAGGTAAAGCTGTTTATTTTTTTCTGACACAGGAAAGACTTCAGTACGGGCAGCGTTGCGATTTCATGGTAATGTGACCTGCTGTTTTTTTGCAAAATCAAGAGAGAGGAAAAGGCTGGCGAGGGAACAGCTGTGATATTATAAGTGATAACATGATATAATTTATTTCACAGACATTCCCCAATGTTAAGTAATTAAACAGTAAAAAAGAAACATGTTTTTTTTGCTGTGGTGTCAGAGGAATAAAACTTTTTGGGATGTGGTGATATAAAAATCAGCTGCAGGGGAGTGATAGTAATTCCAGTTTGGGTCAGGGAACAGCACTAAAACTTTTGTGTATAAGTTCTGGTCCTGTGTCTCAACTCTGTCTGTCTTAGTATTCTTGTTTGTTTAAAATCCAAATGAGAGAGAGAGAAATTAAAAGAGAAAGAGAGAGAGAGAGAGAGAGAGAGGGGCCAAAGAGAGTGACACAGAGAGAGATGATGAAACACAGAGAGAAAGACAGTGAGAAAGAGAGAAAGGCTATTTGAACTGGCCTTCTGACTGGCCTCAAATATGATGATGATGATGATGATGATTGATGATTGATAATGATGATGATGATGATGATGATGATGATGATGATGATCTGACAAAGAGATAGACAGAGATAAAGAGAAAGACAGAAAGAGAGACAAGAGACAGACACTCAGAGACAAGACTCAGTTGAGTCTGATGATGACAGAGTCAGAGAGAGGCAGAGAGAGTGTGAATAGAGGGAGAAGAAAACAGAGAGATAAAGAGAGAGAAAGACAGTGAGAAAGAGAGAAAGACAGAGGTATAGGCTATTTGAACTGATGATGATGATGATGCTGATGCTGATGATGATGGGACAAAGAGAGACAAAGATAAAGACAGAAAGAGAGACAAGAGACCGACACTCAGAGACTAGACTTAGTTGAGTCTGATGGTGTGTGTGTGTGAGAGAGAGAGAGAGAGAGAGAGAGAGAGAGAGAAACAGAGAGAGTGCAAACAGCAAGAGAGAGAGAGAGAAGAAAACGGAGCAATAAAGAGAGAGAAAGACAGTGAGAAAGAGAGAAAGACAGAGGTAGAGGCTATTTGACTTGGCATTCTGACTGGCCTCAAATATTATGATGATGATGACATGACAAAGAGAGAGACAGAGACAAAGAGAGAGAGTCAGAAAGACAGAGAGGCAGCATGACAGAAAGAGTGAGATTGAGAGTGATGGGGGGCTTTTTGAATTGACATTTGGACTGGCCTCAGTTATGATGATGATGATGATGATGATGATGATGATAATGAGAGTGAGAGAGAGGAATGAAAAGGCAGAGAGAGCAACATAGAGAGAGAGAGGTAATGAAACAGAGAGAGTGTGAACAGAGAGATAAGAAAACAGAGATAGATAAAGAGAGAGAAAGTGAGAAAGACACAAGAGAGAGGGAGAGAGATGTGTGTTTTTAGCACTGGAGAATGTGATGACTCAGTGCTTCCTCTGTCGTTGCTGCATCAGTGTGAGTCCTCACTCAGTGTTTTACAGAAAAGTGCTACTTTGATGGATTTTGGATGGATGTTGAGATGAAATGAAATGAATTTCTTTGACAAACAGCTAACTAAAGAATACCTGAGAATTTTGAAACAGGTTTATGGTTGCCAGCTTTAAGTCCATTTAAATAAGGACAGAAGCTGGAGCTTGCCGATGGCCATCCATTTCTCACTGGTGGATTCTGAGTCACATTCTTCAGTCTTAGAACATTTATAGCTATCATCTCGGCTTTCGTTCTGCCCCTATGTTTTTTCTTAGCACTGCTAAGTTTAAATCAGGTGGTCAGTGCTGTTCTATCTTAACCATTTACAAAGCTTCATAAGCAGTGATTTGTCATTCTGAGGTATTTGCAGCAAAGAATGTAAGACGGTTACTTGCACCTTTAGCTTGTGCATCTGAGTAGAACAAGCTGTTTGCAGCAGTATGTGGGGTCACTGTATATCATGATATGAAAATTGATGGTTATCATACCATTTACATGTGCTTATTGCTGGTATTGAACATTTTTTCTATTACTGGTATTGAAAAAATTTTAACTGACTAGAGAAGCAAAAATGGCAGACAGAGGTGAGACTGATATCACCATCAACAAATCAAATGATTAATGGAGGAAAAAAATAAGCAGATTAATCCACAGTGAAAATACTAGTAGACTAGTAGTTGTAGTAGGATACAAAATAGTTCAAGAGAGCTCTATTTCGACCAAATACAACAGAAATATAATAGTATAATAATATAATAGTATAACAGTCCCTCTGCATTGAGTAGTTTTACTTTTAATACTTTAAGTAGATTTTCATGGTTAAGACGTTGGACTACTGGCCAGAAGGTTGTGAGTTCAAATCCCACCACAGCCAAGCTACCGTTGCTGGGCCCTTGAGCAAGGCCCTTGACCCTTAACTGTCTGTTATGTAATGAGATAAAATGTAAGTCGCTCTGGATAAGGGTGTGTGCCAAATGCCATACATTTAAATGCAAAAAAACACCCCTGCATTTTTCATTCCTTTAAGGGTCATTGTAACAGATAATAATAATAATAATAATAATAATAAGAAGAAGAAGAAGAAGAAGAAGAAGAAGAAAAGGCGTCTTTGCTTTACAGCGAGTCTTTGCATGTGCCTAACACTTCTGCATCGTACTGTAGAGTAATTAGCTGGTAAGTTTTACTGAGCGTCTTTGAGAATCTGCCACAGCTCTTTTGGAGACTTTGACACTTACTTCTTTTTATTGCATGCAAAACCCAGCAGCCTTCATTATGTTTCTTGTCTGAAAAGTGGTCTGTTATAAGACTTTTGCACAGTACTGTAGGTAACTTCAGTAAATAGAATGATGATTTAAAGGCTGCGTTTTGTGTTTACTCATGTTGTTTTTATCTTATTTTGAAATTAGTTTGATGATCTGAAACGTTTCAATGTGACAAATGAGCAAAAATAGAAGAAATTGTGAAAGGGGGCAAATACTCTATAGACGGCACTGTATATTGTGATACCATGAAATGGTTCGATTTTTCCGTGTCTGTTATCATACCGTGATTATCTCATACCGCTGCAACTCTAGTCCTGGCTAATATGGGACAGCAAAAAAGATTCTTAACTGAAACATTAGTAGTGATGTGTTGTTGTGTAATCCCCGTGTCTGTGAAGTCTCGGCAGGATTTCTGTCTGTGTGACTGTATGAAGGTACATGATCCTCTACAATGCTGTTTATGAGCTCTGACAGAAACAATGCTCACTTAACCTTCCTCGCTCTCACTGACACGTTTTACCGTAAACATGCACTAGTCACGATTAAGTGATTGTGCTCATGACCGAGAAGAAATACCACTACTGTCACGCACTGTAATTGTGACTATTTGCAAACAAAACCCAGCAAATATAAAGGTACTTACATATAAGCAGTGAGATATTCTTACGCCTGGCAAAAGCAGGTTAACCTCAAAGCTCATCTGTATTCATAAAAAAATGATTGTACTGTATATCACTACAGATATAAATATTAGAGCTGCCATTTAATCGCATGTCAATCGCGGTTTTAACGCACATTTTGATTTGCACTGTACATGCAGGAAGGCATCGTAGGACCGTTCAAAATGTTGTTACCGTTTATCACTGATCCATTTGAAGAGAAATGACTGTTGCATGTTGCCTCATTGTTCACTAGACTTTATTTGACAAAAGTGAAATATTAAATATGATTGATGTCTTTTCATTTTTTATAATTTAAAGAAACTGCACAGTGTGTAGGGAGCTAGGGAAGATGGGTGTATCACTTCACAGGAAGTTCTGTTGTGCTGCTGCTACATGATTGGCTGATTCGATTTTACCTCAGAGACCCGCCGCCGCAACGGAAGGGAAGGAGTTTGCGTATGTGTTACGTGGATCCGTCGCCTTTGTCGTCTCCGTCGACATTAAACTGATGTAACTTACAAAAATATAGCAACCCAAAAAGAGCTACAACTTTTCCATTGTTCCTTTCAATCTTTAGCAACTTTTATGATAGCTAATGAGCTAGGAGAGCCTAAGACTGAACACGAGAGATCAGAGCACTGTGCACGACGAAGTTAAAGATAACCAAAACATACATTAGAAAGTTAAAGTTCTAGTAAATCACCCACAGTTCATAGACGTTTCATCACATTTATTTCAAAAGTGCCTACAGCATACAAAATTAGTCTCAACAGTGTTGTATGATTTATCATGCTAAATACAGCCGAGCGCTGTAATCAAGGTACGACTCCGATTCTGTATGCTATTGATGACGTAGAGCTGTTTTTTAGCAATCGAGTTCCCTGTGAAGAGACCTTGGGATTCTGTACCCTGTGCAGTGTGTAGGGAGCAGGGATACAGCTTAGGGACCCTTGTGATGGGAATGCAGCCTAAAATGAGTAACGTAACGGTCAATTTTGGAATGTTTGTGTTCATTGATGGCGCCGCTGGTTTGCGTAATGTAACTTTTTAATCTGCGTTAAATTTTTTTGCAGCGTTAATTTTTTTTAATCATGATCAATTTCGTTAGCACTTTAATTTGACAGCACTAATAAATACATTACTTGGGAAATGCTACTCTGAAGTTTTCTTTAAGGAGATGTTTATTAGTTTCAGTGCTTAGTAAAACCTGTAACAACAATGTAAGAGATTACAGGAGCTAATTTATGCCATTTGTTTGATGTTCCTCAATATAAAAAGTAGCTATAAATGCAGAAAAAGTATAACGTGTCGTTCTTTAATTAAGAAAACATTGTAATCGCTGTCTCATTGCTTCAGGATGCTATTATAGGAAAAGAATCCACTTTAGGCCACCTCTCGTAATTCTGTTGTTGAGTATTTTCCTATACAGTGGATCTAAAAAGTTTACACACCCCTGTTGAAATGCCAGGTTTTTGAGATGTACACAAATGCAACCAAGATGAATCATTCAGAGCTTCCCTCCACTTTTAATGTGACCTATAATAAGTAAATAATTCAGTTGAAAAACAAACTGCAAGCTTTTAGGCAGGAAAAGTATACAGTAATATGATTGCATAAATATCCACACCCTTAAACTAACACTTTGTTTCATTCAGTCTTTTAATGATTTTAAGATTTTCAATTGGGTTCAGGTCTGGGCTCTGGCTGGGCCATTCCAAACCTCTGATCTTCTTCTGGTGAAGCCATTCTGCTGATGATGTGGAGGTATGCTTTGGGTTGTTGTCAAAATTCCTCTTCGTCTTCAGCTTTTTAGCAGAGGCCTGAAGGTTTTGTGCCAAAAGTGACTGATGTTTGGAGCTGTCGATAATTCCCTTCAACTTGATTAAAGCTACAATTCCAGCTGAAGATAAAAACAGTCCCAAAGCATAATGCTGCCACCACCATGCTTCACTGTGGGTATAGCGTTCTTTTTGGTGATGCCCAGTGTTATGCTTGCACCAAATGTCCTGTACCTTTTGGAATTATGACCAAAAAATTCAACCTTGATCTCATCACACCTGAACACATTTTCCCACATGCTTTTGGTGGACTTGATGTAGGTTTTTGCAAAATGTAGCCGGGCTTGGATGTAAGAAATACAGGAGATTGTTGTTACATTGTGTAGTACACAACCAGTACTTGCCAGAAATTCCTGCAGCTCCTTTAATGTTGATGTTGGTTTCTTGGAAGCCTCTGGACCAGTTTTCTTCTTGTGTTTTTTTATCAGTTTTAGAAGAATATCCAGTTCTTGGTAAGTTTTATCTGCTCATTGAAAACTGTCTTAACTGTGTTCCATGGTATATCTAATGCCATAGATATTTTTTGTACACTTCTCCTAAGTGACATCTTTCAACATTAAGATCCCTTGGATGCCTGGTAAGCTCTTTGTGGACTAGGGCTTTTGCTGAAGATGTAAGTAAATGTCAGGAAAATCCTACTAGCTGAACTCTAAAGGAAGTCTTTCCCCTCTAAAGAATTTCAGATCAGATTTTTTTAACACCACAATAACCTGGCATTTTAACGTGTGCAGACATTTTATATCCACTGTAACTGCACGCCCCATAGTCGTTTATTCTTCATACAAAGTTTACAAAGAACTAGGCCTGTGAATTCATTCAGTCGTGACGGTCTTTCTTTCAACTGTTGCGTCTGTACTGTATATACAGTCATGTGACTGATTCGTTGTATCTTTCACCTCCAAACCCTGAAACTCTGCCAACTTAAGTTCCCTCTGTCCAGTAGAGGGCAGCGCATCCCTGGATCAGTGATCAGGTGAAAGGGAAAAAGGGCACAGAATGCATGTCCTGTTCTGAGTCATACATATTAATGAAGCCATGCGTAGCTGACGGTATCATCTCGCCGGAGGGAGTGTGCACGCTTTCAGGTTTGGGATAGTTGTCTTTTTGAGTGCTGGTGATGTTTCCTCGTTGTGAATTTCACGATCGGGCTGAGCAGTTTTGATCGAGGAGTTTTAACCTGTCCACGCTGGATTCTCTAAGGATGTGAGAGAACCTGGTTGAACTCTTTGTGCTGGCTGGAAAAGATCATCCATTACCATTTTATTTAGGCTAATTAATATATTCTGCAGAGTAATGGTTCATTGGACTGTAATTTAGGGCTCTTTGGCTTGGATTTTCTTGGCACACACTGGACGCTTGGCTTGGTAGTTGTAAAGCAGCGGTGTCTATTAGGGGAAATGAATGACGCCCTGGTTAAAACTTATGTCAGGGTTAGAGACTAAAGGAGATGGAGTCGTAGCTGATTTATGTAGATATATATACATATACAGTATAATATCCCTGTTATTGGTTTAATTTGTGATTTTTTTTTACTGTTTATTACCTTTTTATTCAAATCAATGCTCAATTCTCAGCTTTTATTCCATTTTTTTGGCATGCTGAATGAACATAATTATGTAATTCATGCCTCTTTTTTGTACACTGACATCTTCACATTAATTGGTTTATTTGGTTATGGTTATGTTATTATTTGAGTTGATGTCAATTGTCTGATTTAAAAATCTGTTGTTATTCTGTTAAGTTTCACCCCCTCTCATCCCCACTGAGTTGGTCATTTATTTTTATTTTTAGGGTCAAAGAAGAGCCAAAGCAGCAGTCGGCGCAGTAAGTATCTCTTAGCATAGTATAGATCGCTCCCAGCTTTGGCCCTCTTTTGTGCTTTCATCTTGTGTGTGGCTTCCTCTTCCTCTTGTCAGTGCTTTTTTTCTCCTGGCTACATACGAGAGCCACTGGACTCACCTGTTCTGCTTTACCTGCTTCTCAGATGGCTGTTAGTTTTAGACAGACGCTCAGTTGAGCCTCTTTTTTTTCTAAGTAACGTGTGGCCATACTATATCTGGGTGTCTGACACAACCTCAGGTTCACTAGCTGTAGCACTACATGCTTCTTTCTCTATTTCACACACCCTCTATCTTTCCCTGTCTGTCCTTACTCTCACTCTCTCTCTCTCTCACTCTCTCTGATGGTGTCTAAGCATTCACTTCTTCCAGTTCTCTTTCGCAAAACCACTCATCCCCGTCTTTTTCTCCCCACATGAATGTGTCCTGCAGTGCAGCTGTGATAATCACAGTCGTTTTTTTTTTCTCCTGCGCTGCTCGTGAAAGACTCGGTGATGTCCTGCTTGTCTGTGCAGGTGGTTCAAAATTCCCTTTAGTGGGATCACGGAGCTGGTTAATAATGTTCTCCAGCCGCAGTCTCAAAATGAGCCCCAAAAAGAAGCAGCGACGGAGGAGCCGGAAACGTAAGTAAAGAAAAGTGCTTGACATCCAAAGTTGACACCCGTGGCTGTGAGCAGGCAGAAAATACACAAATCAAGCAGAGATAGTCTTCGAGCACATCTTCTGAAACTATATTTATCCAGTTTTTTATTTGCTTTTCTCCTTTTTTGTCTCTTAAGCTAAGCTCTCAAAGACATGAATACAGAATCTTAGAAATCTAAGGTTTTTGTACCAATTTTCATGGGAAATAGGTTGCATTCTGGACAAAAAACTTTGTGCAAAACTGGTGTCTAAACCTACACATGCAGTTTATGTATGACATTCCACTTCATTTACTAAAGTCTGGGAACGCGAAGGCTGGTTTGGTGCATAATTTTCTCCAAATTATCCCAGACCCATATGTTAACCCACATACAATTGGGCTACTTTTGAACTGTTGGTTATTTTTTGTACACTTGCTGGAGTTTGTTTTGTTTTAACACTGCTTTGACCTTTGGGAGGCTTTTTGTTACGAAGATCTGGCAACCCTGCTCATAGCACATACATCAATTGCCACACATTGTACACATTAATTTAACACACTAAACAGGACTATGTTAGAGTTTTCTAAGTGTCAGGGCGAAACCACAGCTGAAGACAAGAAACATGGAAAGCAGATAACATTTTTCTGTACTTATTATGTACCTAGTACTCTTTTAATCGGTGGAAAAAATGGAAATCTGCCCTCTTCTACATAAATGAACTCACAGATGCTAATGATGGCAGGATTGACAGGAGAGACAGAGAGAGAGAGCGAGAGAGAGAGAGAGAGAGAGAGAGAGAGAGAGAGAGAATTTAGGTATACAATATGTATATGTACTAACTGTAGTATGTAATATGTAACTGTAGTAATCATAGAGCAGAGAATGTGATTTACGGCAGAGCACTTGTTTTATATATAATTAAATGAATCCAAAAGGCATTGTATGGACTCTTTGGAGTCACTCCAGCAAATTGTGCCAGAGAGCAGTGCCAATTTCACTGTACAGGACTAGTAAACCTGTTTGTGCGGTTACAATGGGCGGTAATAAAATTCAGTAAGCTTCATATAATAAACACTTTGGGTGCTCATGTCATGAATGATGAGTCCTTGTATCATCGTATCGCCTACGTTGCATCATGTCTGCTCAAAAAAATAACCATAATTTTGTGACCTTAGAATTATAAACTTCTCTGTGGCATTCATTCTTAACCCAGATAGACCCTTATAATAACAGACACTTATGAACCCGTCACTCATGGTCTCAGTATCAGACGGCTGGTTTATGTTTCTCCAGTCTCCTCTAAGGTGTATGTATGTGTGCATGTGTGTGCGTGTGTGTGTGCATGTGTGTGTGTGTGCTGAGACAGAAAGCAGCATATGGTTACATTTGGGCCGTGTGTCACAGCTGCTCGTACTGCTATCTGACCCGGCTTTGTGGCACCGCACACTGGTACTGCCCGCTGGCTTGCCACTGGAACCCCTCCAGGACTGTGATGCTCGTATCCCCGCTGTTTAGTGACCAAGGATGCCCAGAGTCATTCTGAGGTTAGGGGAGAAGACAGATTGGTTGTGTCCTGATGGGTGTGGCATCAGTAGTTCTATTGTATATACTGTGTGTAATAGTGTTCAAATTATCTATGTTACTTTAGTTTTCAGTAGTTTTTCAAACTTCTCTAAGTTTCCACTGACAATGAGAATCGCGCCCTCCTAGAAAACGTCACTGCATCAACAATTATGCACATATCCACCGTAAAAGCCACTGTGTAAGCTGTTATTATAGATAACCCTGTCATTTGCCTTTACAGCCAGAATTACTCAGCCGTTATCTCAGCTGTTTTAGAAAATAGTACATCCAACACATTCTGACCAGTCAGAATCAAGATTTCAGCAGCGTTGTGGTCATAGCTTAGGTAATCACTGCTAAGCTTCACTTCTTTAAAAATGCTAGGGTTCACTTTGCTGTCTTATGACACGGATAGAAGACACATGCGTGTAGCAGGAACTGCATTGTTTTGCCTTGTTTTCATTGAATTACGTTTTCAATATTGGTGAAAGCAATAGAGATTGGAGAAGCAATCAGTCAGGGTGAGCTCATCACTGACCATGACATGGATTTTCAGTAATGGTGAAGCATTACAGTGATGAGTTGATCACATGATCGAACTAGGAATGCATCGGAACGGATACCGGTATTGGGTATCGTTCTTAATGCTAATGACATTCGGATTGACAGGGATCAAAACAAAGCAGACCGCAAACTGTGCTCTGTGAAAAAATATCAAGTGGAGACACTACAGCCAATACAAGTAACCTGATAAATCTTACTATGTGGAACTCATTGCTAGCAGGAACAAATGTCTCCAGAGAATGCTACATGAAAATAACAGCTCTTATCCAGTAGGTAGCTCCTGATGAATCTGAGTTATTGATAACGAGGGATTCCTGCACAATGAAAGAAATGGAATCTACCTCACTTACAACTCTGTTGAAGCATTTTAGTGAAGTGCTGAACTACTGTAGCTAGCTAATGCATTTCATTTCAAATCAGCTAGCTTTCATGACCACCATGTAGACCAGGAAAATATCAATTGAACTGCGTAAAATGTTCCTTGACTCCCCGATTAGCCAGTTATTCATTTAGGTATAGCATCAGCGTCAAGAAAAAAAGACTCTGTGCTCATACTCGTCTGAAAAATTTGAATCGTTGCATCCCTAGAGCGAGCTGTAAGAAAAAATCGTTGTGGTGAGAGTAGATGTGCTCTCTCCTGGTTAACACCCAAGCGTGTTCACATGTAAAGGGATAGCATTGCTCAATAATTCAGCCCTCTAATGAACGCTGAAGGCCAAACACAAGGGCCAAAACTGTGCTTATCGCCTTGTTATGGAGTGTGGTGCAGGCTTTGGTTTCCACTGTGGTTGCGGTTGATTGAGGGGTGGCATACAAAATGCATGGATGCCATGTGTGTGTCTGATCCTCAAACTCTGACCCTCGACCTAGGAGCTGTGACACCTACCAGGTCATGATGAGTGCACACCAATATTGGGATGAATCAGTGTGCCTCCTGCCTCCTGCATAGGTAGACCACTTGGATTTTTATATGTGAAGCACCTCATGGACCTGGCTTGTAACTCACTCACTCACTCACTTGCACACATTTAGAACATGGAAATATTCCACAAGGGGGATGCTTCACATCCACTATTAGCCTTTTTCAGCCAACGTCGAAAGGGTTCCGTTCCTGTTCGCCAATCTAATTTTGAACCTTTCGGAGCATTTCAACAAAAAAACTATTGGTCCAGAACCCAAAAACTTAATTCCCAGTAGGAATCAAAAAGATTTACAGTGCGAACCATAGTGGGCTTGTCATAATCTGCAGGTTGGTCCCTTTCTGTTTCCCCCCTCATGGTCTGTTTTATATATAATATGACAAATTAAGAAACGTATTTGCTGAGTTTCCTTTACACTTAGTTAGTGTACATACATCTGCAAATAAAAGCATCTTACCTACCATTGGCGTTGCACGGAACAGTCTTCTACATCTTCTTATCGTTAAGAGTTGATCCGTGTTAGTTTTTCGGATAAAAATAAATCCGACAAAGAACACAACGAAATCGCGTAGGTAATCCGCAATGCCGTTTACGTCTGCTGTGCATTGCGCAACACCCTTGGTAGATGAAGCATCCATGAAGCATTACAATGGTTCTGCTCAAAACCGGTCTGAAAAGATAGTTCCAATGTTCCAAGAACCTGTTCCACGTTGGTCGAAAAGGGCTACGTGTGTCCTTCTTATCAAATAAGTTCAATAAGGGTGCAAAAGGCTGTATGGCTGTATACCATTAGTAACTTATGAACACATTAATAGTTTCTTATGCATCCATCATTACAGTAGTGACGAACTGAAGACACTGGCAGCGCAAACTTTCACTGCAAAGATGACTAGCTCTGGAGGCAGTTTGGCAACTTGTTAGTTGTATATTAAGAACTCACGAACATGACATTAAGTCTTGAAGCACAGCTCAGCCCTATAATGCAATTCACATCTGACTTGGTAATGCTACATTTTTCATCTCACTTATCAACCATACTCGAAACACCTACAGACATTTTGACTGATAGAATTAATGCATTGAGTTATTCTAGTGTCTGAGGATACGTATTTAAGTTAAGAACTACTCCTGACTATATGTATGCAGAAACCTCTATAGGTTGAAAAGTGTAAACAAGGGTAAAGGCATAACTGACAGTGATACTCACTATGGTCTTCGTACCAAGGTACAGGCTGGTGACACTGTGAAGCTATATCCCATAAAATGCACGTCTAAAAATGGACTGGGATGATGCTTTGCTTGAGCAATTTGCCACACACTTTGTGCTTTGTGCAGGGAAAGTGTTTTTAAGGAGCACAGGAACCTCTTTGCTCAGAGTGTTGAGTGACTCATCAGTTTATTTCTTTTGCTCAGTGCAGTTTTATATAGTTCATATCTGCAACCAGTGTAGCCTTTGGATTGGCCAATAAGTCCATTTAACCATGGACACATTTCATCAGGAACCTATGAGTTCCATGAACCAACTATGAGTTGCATCTTAGACACATTCATATCACTCACACCACAATACAATAGATTTCCAAATATGGTAATGTAAAACAAAATACTGAGGAAATAATGTATAATGTTACTTTGTACTGCCTAGCACCCTAGTTTTTAGGGAAGTTGTTTACTGTACTGTAATCTGAAGTACCAGAAAAACTGGTATACCAGTTGTTTCTTGGGAGGTCCCCCACGGGATCTTGAAGGGAATGTTGCACGGTCCTCCCGGTGATGTTTGTCGAGGCCCTAGCATTGAATTCCAATGTTACTTGAGGCAGTGTTGCTCACATATCACATGAAATGAGTGTGAGTCTTTTTACGGCCATGCTGCTGTCGTAAGTTCGAGGCTTTGCCGGAATTCTTGTAGTCACGGTACACCCTTGAAATGCTCGTACGTGAAAATCCAAACTTTGCTCATACCACTGAAATGCTATGACCCATCTCACGAGCTCCAAATATTACTATTGAAAACGGCAAAATCGTGAAAAAGTGTATGATGAATGCCGGCTAAAATGCATGCTCAATGAAACCCCAGGTCTGTCTCACAAAAAGACAGCAAATCAGTTTGGTGCCATTTTGTCTTGAAATGTAAACATAGCATAGAACTTTCACTTACCTGGATGCCTTTATAATTATTACCCTTTTTTTAGACTGATGTGTGTCATTGATGTTTCCCTGTAATGCACTGGCATCTCATACAGGGTGTAATGCAGCCTTGTGTTCCCAGGATAGGCTCAGGATAGCAGGTACTAAAGAATAAATGAATGTATAAATGTAACTTTTTTCCTCTAACAGTGCTGTGATTTTACAGTCATTGGACCAGTTATCATTTTTTGTCAATTATATTAAACCCAGCAAACACAGAATGTTCAACTATGATTAGCCAATGGTTCTCTTAGCCAATGTTTAATAGCCAAGAACCTTCTCCTAATGTTTAGAGAACGTTCGGTCCAGGTTAGTATGCATGAGAACAAAGAGCATGTTTTGGGAACATCAAAACTCTGTGGTTACAGGAAGGTTCTTTAACTGGAACATTGTCATAAGGATTTCCGATAGTTTCTTGTACTGGAATGGCTAGGGGAGTGATAATACAACCAAACAAGAATGTTCTTCAAAAGTTCCCACATTGCAAACATTAGGAGAATGTTCCATAAACCAGATCATGCATCCAAAAATGTTAGAATCTTGCCCTTCGTGGCAAACCATAGGACAACCAAACAAACCTTAAAGGAATGTTCCTGTAACCGATTCCTGTTTATTTTATAACACATATATGTACAACAAGGCCAAGCACAGAGTCTGTGTAACACATGCTATTTATTTCTCAACATCAATATTGTTTGCTATTTCTTACATAGTGCTCATATTTGTGGATTCGTAGACTTCTAATCATATCTCATGTGGTCCTGTTTTCAAACAAGAAACTATGTCGTTTATCCATTAGTTTGTAGAGTGTGCCCTTTTGGGTCATGAATAGGAGATATACTATAAACAAGGGCAGCCCATAGCACCCTGACCCAGGTATTATGCATTCTGTTGGCTTTATTATTATGCATTGTTTCAAGATGCGTTTAAAGTATTGCTTTTCACCGTGCCTATATTGTTTCCCAGACACTATGACGTCTTATCTCGAACATGAGAGGCCCTTTGTAACGTAGAGTGCATCGTTATGTTTCGCTGCCGTGCAAATGCAGCTTTTGCACACGACTTGCTGTACTTTAAAATGGTGAACGTCCTCGGTGTTAACTTACTGCTGGCCTTGAAACAGAAGCACGCATGCAATGACAAGGAACCTGAGAAAGTAGAATTAAGTTCGGCCACTACTTGGCATTAAAGCACACACCTCCTGCTAGTTAAAGAGCAGGTTTAATGTCAGTGTTGAGTGCTATAATCATCTGGGAATACAGTACTGTGCAAATGTGCAGTTTTTTTATATTTCTATAGAGATACATTCATTTATACATATGCATTCATTTATGCATATCATGTATAGTATGTTGGGCAAATGCTTGTCGGGAATCATGACTGAATCCATATACAGGGGTTAGACAATGAAACTGAAACACCTGTCATTTTAGACCACAATAATTTATTAGTATGGTGTAG
>JAOUQY010000028.1:12033409-12044210 GCA_028566355.1 Doras micropoeus
GATTCCAGATCTTTTAGGAAATTGTTTACATTTGCATTGTGCTTGCATTTATAAATGCAAAAAAAAGCTACTGGTGGTTATAACATACTGTAACACATAATGTGCAATTCAGGATGATGTCCAGATCTGGAATTTTGTGCTTTTAATCAGTTTAGCTATACTTCTTTTAAAAACAGTTTGGAGTAAAATTAACTTTCCATCCTCATCTATCAAGACACAATTCGTGTTTTATGTTGATTTTGTAGTTTTGGACTGAATTTACCAAGGATACCAAAACGTTATAAATATCCAACTCAGACCTCATCCTTTTCTTCAGTGAATTCAATTAAATTTGACAAGGTGAAGAAAAGACCAAGTAGCTGAACATTAATCATATTGTCACAAGTCTTATGATTTCAATGATTGAATGAGTCAATGATTATATCAGCAGGCACAAATCTACTGTATACAGTTAAAATAACCCACTGAAGCATGTGATAAACTTGAGCGCAAACTGTTTTTGGGAAATCTTAGTGTTGGATGGCTGTGTTGGATTATGTACAAACATGGGCATTGCAAAATTGTTGCAATCAGCCAGACTGTTCGCAGTTAATCATTTCCCAGCAGTACACAGACCTTTGCTTTGATGACACTGTACCCTTCATTCAACTGCTTGTTGTGCAGTGGACACCTGGTTAAATGAACACATGCTCATGATGGATGGGCCAGTTAAATTTTCTCAAATCACGTGTACAGTTTTCTAATAACAAGAACTTCAAGCTTGGCTGAGCTGGAGTGTTTGAAAGCATTATGTTCTGTTATGTTCTGTCCTTCTAATGCTCCAGGATGTGATCAAGTTTTGCTTCATTACACACTGTGTACTGAGATACATCGATTCATCAATGGGAAAAATGATGTCACTGCGCATATTGGAGGAATTGCAGGCTTATTTTTTTTCAATTAGAGCCTTGTGTAATATGTAGGGAGCATGAGTCAGCAGGAATGGGCTTGTTAAGCAATCATATTACTAACAAACAGCACATATATTGTATGAGCCAGGAAAGAAATAATATTGGTAAATGGCAGGCCATTGACTATTGACCATATAAGAACAATAAGTCTGTACTTGCTTTCTCATTAAAAGAACAGAAAAATAAACAATGAAATGTGAACACCCTTAGTTTGCAGCAAACTCATAGGGATAAGGCTCTGAAGAAGCCAACTGATAGTATAGAGTTTTTGTGTTTGATTAGGTATTTGATACGTCAGGGTATATTAATGCTGCCAGGGAATACAGGATAAAAAATGGAAAATATTTGCATGCCAGCCTTGAATGCTATATTATAAGATACTCTTGCTTGGTTGTTCAAGCGGTAATGCATAGTCATGCAATTGTGCAATTGCATGCAAGTCATGCAAGCCATGCAATATGTCTTCAGACCTGTGATTGGTGAGGGCAAGCTTTATTGAAGATGTACTCCGATAGAGAAGAGAAGATGACATTAAAAAGTCACCAATTCGTCATGCTTTGTACTGCATATAGTGGACCCACAAGACCAACATTAACCTAATTAGGAAGCAATTAGAAATGTAGGTTCACTGGGAATTTGGAGAGGTGACATGGTTTGCTATTCTTATCTAGAATTAATAAAGGCGCAGTTAGTAAAAGAGTGTGTTATTAGAACAGCCAGCAGGCCACTGCGTATTTAAAACGATTTCGGTTTCTCAAGTGGTTGCATTGCTGTCTTGCTGAACTACCAGTATTATTCATATTAAACAAGATGTATTAAAATCTTAACCAAGGTAATGAGATGCAGTGAATTCTCTGTCTAAGTGGTAGAACAAGAATATTTTTCACTGCCAATGTTCTGCCAATTTAGTCTTTTTGTAACTGAGGTCATTGACTACGACCATATATGGCAAACATGCACATTTGTACTTAGCTTTTCACATAAACAAGAATAATTCACATAAACAATCCACATAAATTGTTGTAGACTCTTAAGTAACAAGGCTCTGTTTAGCATTCTGAAAAGTTCTTCAGTTGGTTCCTGTGAATAAAATGCTTGAATGTTCCTATAGAACCCTTAATCCAGAGTTCTCAAAAGACCCTTCCAGAAAAGGCTCTAACCCATAAAGCATGCTACTTAAGAAATAATAATAATAATAATAATAATAATAATAATGATACATTTTATATAGCTTCCTCAAACTCAAGACTGTGGTACTGAGTGTAATTTTGTAGTGGAAGCCATGGAATAAAAACACCTCTGAACTTGTACAAGTAAACCTCTGAGGAGGATTTGAAGGCAGCATAAGTAGACAAACTAGTTAAGGGCTAACACTAAACAGGTGAACACAGTAGGTAACAGACCAATGACACGAAAGGGGTGGAGACGGGACCAAAACCCAAACAATGGCACATGGCCAAACATAAACAAAAGCACATGAGGAACTGAGAACAAGTGCAGGTTGTGTGCTGAGAGTGAGAATATGTGACACTAAGATATAAAAATATAGTAAATTTGTAGTAAACATCAATGTAGTAAATTAAAGAAATAAAAAACATGCTAAACTTAAGCTTAAACTTAATCATACATGAATAACTTTTGCATGATCAGTACATGTCTTTATTTGGCAAAATGCATACAAATGAATTGTTTTATCTTTTTTATATTTTTATATGTGCAAACAATAACGATTTTTATAATTATCAAGGAATCATACTTTTTTTTTTTACCCATTTATTAAACAGCCACTTGGATCACCAAATAACATTCATGCATAATTAATTCATTTTATAATTTTGCATACGCTTAGAGAAGAACACATACAGGGGACATTAAATGCTAGAGTCTGTTACAGAACCCCCTGAGTGACTGGCATTTGATCAGTCTGGAGCCTGAGGATGAAACAGAATTTCATTAGCATGGCTCTCACTTACTTAGCTGTTGCACACATATATTTAAAGGTCATGGCTCAAAGCAGACCAGCAGTGTGAATGAGTAAAATGCAGATTCACTGCCTCTCTGTATGTTATCAAGCTGATGTAAGAAATTTTAATGAGACCAATATTGAATTTTGTTCCATTTTATTTAAACAGAGCATGTATTACTATGTTATATGTTATTTCCCCCATATTTTGACCCCAGTTTGCTCTCAACAGCCAGCTTTCTCCTATCACACAACACCTACCATTACACAAACTTCCATGAAACATGGATCCATCCATCCACATCAGTTTCAAACTGCTGCTCATGCTGCATCACAGGGCAGTGTAAGGCACAAAGAGGAGAGTGCTATCTACCCTCTTCTACATACATAACTTCACAGATGCTCACAATTGGCTAGTGAGTGTATGCCATGCTCAAAGCAAGAAAACAGGCCCTGTTTAATATCACTTAACATCACTTTTTATTTTATTTGTATGAAATTCATACAGAATACATTCACACTAACTACATTTTAATGCACAAAAGTGAGTATAGTTAGCAGAATATGCATCAGTATAAAAAAAATGAAACCTACAGGGAAATGATGCAGTTACTACAGCTAGGGGATAGAAGTCTAGACCAAATGACATGTCCAGACAGTTTAAGAGATTATTATATATTAGTACCTGCAGTTTCTAATCTGTAAGCATGTAAACCATCAGAAAACTAAGTGACAGTAAACAAAGCCAGTAGGGGCCAGTTAGTGCTCTGACATTATGTCCCTATTTACCATATTTCGACTGTCTCTTCTCTGAACTGGCCCGAGTTTCTCAGAAACAAGACCTCCAGGGTAGTCGCATGAATATGGTAATAATCTAGGATGAAATAAACACTGAGTTTATTCCTCACCGAGTGCAATAAGACATTTGAGGTGTAAAATCAGCTGGATCAAAACTTTGATTTAGTTCACCTTTAACTAATAAAGTATTAGCTTTACATGTAAATCTAATCTGACATTTAAATCTATATCCCATATTCAATCACCTGCCTGAGCTCTTTCATTAGAAATAACAGTAGCTTGTTCTGTATAATACTTAGTGCTTCAGTACCCCACCTTCTGTGCTTTAATCGCTTACGTGTAGCATGCATGCTTTCTTGGCCAAACCAAAGTGGCCTGACAAAATTAATATGATGGATAGGGTTGACCAAGGCCATTGTATCCATGGAAACCATTGTTCTGCATCACAGTGCCTGCAGAAATTATACTAATTGCAGAGCACTTTCTGTCCTTGAGTTATTAGGAGGAGCTAACCGAGCAAACAGGTCTGTTTATCTATTCTGTTCGATTCCATTCACCAGAATTTCTGCCGCTAACACCATGAGTACGGAATAAATAAAGTGCAACAGAGTGTGCAGTTATAGGAAAATCATCAATGATGGCATAGTGCGATGCCTTTACAACCCAGAAGTTGATTGTTTTTCAATAACAGCACATCCAGAAGTGTTTTATAAAAGCATGTCATGCGTTTTGTCTGTTTGTTGTTGTATATAATGGTGTGGACCCCCCATGAAACAAGTTAGCCTCAAAAACCTGCTAACATATCTGAAAAACTGAACATTTTCATAAGTGTCTTAGAAAAAAAAGACCATTCCAGTGTTGCATTTGACTTCCAACACTTTGTTCTAATTTCCAAAAAATCCTTAGCACAGAAGCGTAGACATCTAAATAGATTTACCTTCCACGCTTCCACTTATAGACCCTTTCACAAATAGTGTGGGATGCCTTGTATTTTCACTGAAGCAAGAGAGTCATGGTCTAGATCACGTAGTGCATTCTGAATGAGCAGAACACGGTGTACTACAGGAGACGCATCCCTATAGAGCAGCTGCCTCATTCCAAGTACATTTGTGGGGAGATCAGCGTCTGCATGCCAGAGCTTCTTGGAAAAGAACTGTTCGTTAACCATTAGTGGAGATGCAAGCTCGCTTTTTGGCGCTGGTTACAGTATCTTCTTCTCCTAGAGAACACAATCTGTCAGGCTGTTCTTATTTACAGCTTTAGCTTTTAGTGTCTCGTCTCTCTGGCAGACTCCTCTATCCAGACCTTTTCTTTGCTTGATTGTTATATGAGATAAAGCCAATACTGTTGATGGATGAGGGTAGAAGCCAGCTAGCAGAGGAGATGATACTAACTGGGCTATTCTAGCTAGCATTAACTTCTACAAACCCCTGTCCAGAAAAGTTGAGACACTTTCTTAAAATGCAATAAAAACTGAAATCTGTAATTTGTTAACTTACTTGAAGCTTTATTTAATAGACAAAAGAAGAAAGAAAATATTTTCAGTGACTTCAATTATGAACTTAATTCTATTTGTTAAATATAAAAAAAAATGTAAAGTTGATGCCTACAATGCACTCAAAATAACAATGACAGAGGTGTGTTTACCAAGTCACACTGGGTTATAATTTCATTTGGGAATTGTTGCAGTTTTGCAGGTGGAATTTTTGCCCATTCTTGCTGTGTACAAGACTTGAGCTGCTCAGCAGTCTTTGGTCACTGTTGTCTGATTCTCCTCTTCATGATGCACCATACATTTTCAATAGGAGACAGATCTGGACTGCAGGCAGGCCAGTCAAGCCATGCTATTGTAACTTGTGCAGAATGAGGCCTGACATTGTCCTGCTGAAATAGAGATGGAGTTCCTGGGAAAAGACTTTATCTTGACAGCAGCATGTGTCTCTCCATAATACCAACATAATTCTTCACATCAATGGTACCTTCACATGCATACAGATCACCCATGCCATGGGCACTGATGCACCGCCATGCCATAACAGATGCTGTTTTTTTACACTCTTCATTGGTAACAGTCTGGATGGTCTTTTTCCTCTTTGGCAAATAGAATCCAATGTTCATTTTTTCCCTAAAACAATCTGAAACATGGACTTGTCTGACCACAGAACGTTTCCACTGTCTTTCAGTCCATCTCAGATGACTTCATGTCCAGAGAACTTGCCAGTGTTTCTGTGCAAAATTCATACATGGCTTCCTCTTTGCATAATACAGTTTCAGGTTGCATTTCTTGATGCAGCAGTGGACTGTGTTAAGTGAGACTGATGTTCCAATGTATTCCTGAGCCCATGTGGCTATGTCCATCATGGTAGCATGACGGTTTCTCAAATAATACCACCTAAGGGCTCGATGGTCACACATATTCAGCAGCAATTTCTGCCCTTGACCTTTACTCACCGAGATTTCCCCTGACCCCCTGAATCTTTTCATGATATTATGAACTGTAGATGGTGAAAGACCTAAACTCTTTTCAATCTTGTGCTGAGAAGCATTGTATTTGTCCTGACTGACATCATTCTCTCATGATGTTTGGCACAAAGTGGTGATCCTTGACCTATCCTTTCTTACAAAGACTTTGGTAGATGCTCCTTTTATACTCAGGCTTGATGAGCTCACCTGTTGCAAGTTAAACTGCTAATTGTGGAACTTTCCAGTGTTACTTCTATAACCTTTTCAGTCTTATTTTGCCTCTATCCCAACTGTTTTTTGAGTGTTTTGCAACTGTCATTTTCTTAATTTGTTTATATTTAACAAATAGAATTATGTTTGTCATTGAACTTTTGCCTGCTAAATACAAGTGTCCCAACTTTTCTGGAACTGGGGTTTGTAGTCAATCAATATATTATAAAATTTAGCTCATTACACAAGTGCTATCCACCCTCTTCTACATACAAAAAGTCATAGACCCTAACAGTTGGCTAGTATTGCTATGATTGACATGAGTGAGAATGCCATCCCTTTCACCCAGAAACTCCAAGATTGAGAATGTATCTTTACTTCTTTAAGAACTCTGGCTCCAGGCTGTATGCCTTTAGGGAATACCACCACCATTAAAATTGCAGTGTGTTTCTGGACCATGCCATTGTGGTTTGAGCATTAA
Source organism: Doras micropoeus (assembly GCA_028566355.1). Taxonomy (NCBI): domain Eukaryota; kingdom Metazoa; phylum Chordata; class Actinopteri; order Siluriformes; family Doradidae; genus Doras; species Doras micropoeus. The sequence continues at coordinate 12,040,275 of JAOUQY010000028.1, forward strand.
AGAAGATTATCCTACAGAACACTGTCAGAGGCCCTCTGTGATGCTTTGTAGAAGAATCAGGACTGCTTGGTGTAGCTCAGTGGTTAATATGCTGGACTACTGATTCTAAGATTGTTAGTTCATAACACACCTCTGCCAAGCTGCCACTGTTGGGCTCTTGAACAAGGCTCAACTGTATAAATGAGATAAATTTAAGTTGTTCTGTATAAGGGCATCTGCCAGGCTTTTTAAATATAAATGGCCTGGCATTCACACCAAGCCATGTGCGCTTTCTCAACAGGGGCAGGGGTTACCTGAGCCAACACTGGCAAACACACTTACATTGGTGAACTGAGTTTATTCCAGTTAGAGTGACTTGCAAGCTCTGGAATGGATTTGCCCAAGTGTTGAACTCAATCTGTCGTTTCTTGTTTTCATTAGAAGGTTTTGCATTCAGTTTTTTTTTCGCTGACACACACACAAAAACACACACAAACAATTTTCTACTGACTTGGTTTTGCTGGACATGGCCAGACATGGTGCCAATATGTGGTATATATGAAAGTACACTGTGATCTGTACATGTGGTTCAGAATAAGAACTGAACTGATTATACCATTAACATTATTCTATACACAGTGGCCAAATTACAAAAGTTTTCAAGGTGCATGGTAGATTTCTATGACAAATGGTGGTTTTGATTACTCATTACATCCACCAAAGAGGTTTTGTTTTCTGTTGGTTTGGATTACAAAAATACTACAGGACCAATTGTCATTAAATTTGGTGGAGGGGTATACTTAGGGATAACGAAGAACCCATTAAATTATGGAGCAGATATGATCTGCAGCGTGGATCCAGGTATTATTTTTACCAGGATTATTTTAGGTCTGTGCTCTCCAATGCACTTCTAGTTTCAAATGGGGCTGTATGAACTGGTATCTCAGGAACAAAAATCCCCTTTTGATATTAATCTTAATATAGGGAGACAGTTAATAGGTTCAGCTCTTTAGAATTCTAAAGTCATTAGCTGTTTGTCTTTTAATGCAATTTTGTTCTTTTCATGGGACAACACTATAGAAATGAAACTTGGATATAACTTATCCAAGAGTAGTCTTAGAGTAGTCAGTGTACAGCTTCTATAGCAGTATAGATTTACTGTCTTCTGAAAGTAACTCGACACACAGCCATTAATGTCCAAATAGCTGTCAACACAAGTGAGTACACCTCACAGTGAACATGTCCAAATTGTGCCCAATTGTGTCATTGTCCCTCCCTGGTGTCATGTGACTTGTTACAGTTACAAGGTTCCAGGTGTGAATGGGGAGCAGGGCTGTTAGATTTGGCGCTTTGGGTATGATTCTGTCATACTGGCCACTGGACATTCAACATCGTACCTCATGGCAAATAACTCTCTGAGGATGTGAGAAATAGAATTGTTGCTCTACACAAATATGGCCTAGGCTATAAGAACATTGCTGACACCCTGAAACTGAGCTACAGCACTGTGGCCAAGGTCATACAGAGGTTTTCCAGGCCGGGTTCCACACAGAACAGGCCTCACCAGGGTCGACCAAAGAGTCCACATGTTCAGCGTCATATCCAGAGGTTGGCTTGAAAAAAGAGGCACATGAGTGCTGCCAGTATTGCTGCAGAGGTTCAAGAAGTCAGCCTGTCAGTGCCCATACCATACGCCGCACACTGCATCAACTCGGTCTGCATGGCCATCGTCCCATATGGAAGCATCTTTTGAAGCTGATGCACAAGAAAGCCCGGAAACAGTTTGCTGAAGCCAAGCAGGCCAAGAGTCCATGGATTACTGGCACCATATCCTGTGGTCTGACAAGACCAAGATGAACTTGTTTGGCTCAGATGGTGGCCAGCATGTGTGGCGGCGCCCTGGCAAGGAGCACCAAGATAACTGTGTCTTGCCTACAGTCAAGCATGGTGGTGGTAGCATCATGGTCTGGGGCTGCATGAGTGCTGCCAGCACTGGGGAGCTGTGGGTCATTGAGGGAAATATGAATTCCAACACGTACTGTGACATTCTGAAGCAAAGCATGATCCCCTCCCTTTTTTACGTAATAACGACCCCAAACACTCCTCCAAGGTGACAACTGCTTTCCTGAGGAAGCTGAAGTTAAAGGTGGTGGACTGGCCAAGTATGTCTCCAGATCTAAACCCATTTGAGCACCTGTGGGGCATCCTCAAGCGGAAGGTGGAGGAGCGCATGGTGTCTAACATCCACCAGCTCTGTGATGTCATCATGGAGGAGTGGAAGAGGATTCCAGTAGCAACTTGTGCAGCTCTGGTGAATTCCATGCCCAAGAGGGTTAAGGCAGTGCTAGATAATTATGGTGGTTGCAGACACACTACATCCATGGATTTTAGCATTGGCATGGTGACGTTTTTGGTCAGGAAAAATATTTTTGGAAGGAGTCTCCAGAGCCAGGAGTTTGTAACACTTATGGCTGTTTCTTTAAATACAGCTGTATACCTGTATATTTAAGTTTTCCAACATGGGAAGAGGAGGGATTTGCGCTTTAGAATTTGACAGTAACATGGCAGTAAGTGTCAACATTAAATGTTACTATAAACAGATTAAAAAATTTTCTTTATTCTTAATAAAAAATTGCAATAGTTTGATAAATTGCTGTGTTATAAAGTGAATGAAACATTTCAAGATGTGCTGACATGGGGTGGTAATCAGACTAAGACATCGATGATTATTGTCCTATAACAGTGTGGCAAAATAGGAAGTGCAGCTGATATCCAAGTCCACGGCTCCGGATCCTAATCCAGTACAGATATTAAGGCTTTCACACTCACCTGAATACTAACACACTCGTTTCTAGTTTAGTTGAAATCATTCTGTCTATTTAAACTGCTCCTGGTTTCAGTTTGGTTCATGTGAGTGTTCATGGTTAGAAGCTTTCTTTGTCTCTAATCCTTTGATCTGCTTTCTGCCTTCTCTATGCTATTTGTTCACACTATTTGACCCTTGCATGTTTTTTGCCAAATAGAGGCTGGATTTGTGCATGAATTTCTCAAAACCCAGTGTAAATTACTGCATACATGTTGCTCACAGCGGTATAGCCAGTGTTACCAGGTTGATACTTTCCTCATAGAATTGCAGTACATTTATCTTTTGTTAGCTCATGAATCTGGAAGAGGATAAGTTTGTTTGGCTTCAGCACATATTGCATGTACGTATTACATACTAGTTTATACAGACATCCCACTTCTCCAAGGTGCCTCTTGCGCATTGATAGTGCTCCCTGATACCCACAAATTATATACCATATCATGGAAAATGTTTTTTTTCCATGAGCGAATGAGCAAGCGAGAGGTCAACAGACACCGACAGAAGAAACAACAAAAGTAGCGAGAGCGTGACAGAGAAAGCATTCTGATTGGTTGCTCTGTGTGCTAAGTAGACCCGTCAGATTTCCCTGTGGGCGGGATTTAAAGTCGATCTATTGCTTTCTCTCTCGCGCTTTCGCGCCCTCTTTTCATTGTCCTTTACTTCAGTGTCCCAAAAGTAATGACAATGAGTAATGAGTTGCTCACTGCACTGTTTGCAGCAGTGACTATTTCAGAGTTTCTATAGCCCATGGTTGGATAAATGACTGTAAATGACATGTCGAGGTGAGTTTAACAGGTGTCATCCTTTCATTAGCATAGCTAACGTTATTTAAACTTGCTGGCTTGCTGATTGATGTGATGAGCCCAAGCATCCTGTAGACTTGCTTAAAGTTTTACCAGAATAAAAAATGACTCCCATGAGTTTAATAATAAAATAAAATAAAATAAGGTAGGAGGGCGACACGGTGGCTCGGTGGGTAGCACCGTCGCCTCACAGCAAGAAGGTCCTGGGTTCAGTCCCCGGGTGGGGCGGTCTGGGTCCTTTCTGTGTGGAGTCTGCATGTCCTCCCCGTGTCCGCGTGGGTTTACTCC
>JAOUQY010000028.1:12388909-12399289 GCA_028566355.1 Doras micropoeus
TTGCTGGCGCATCTGTGACCAAGACAGCAAGTCTTTGTGATGTATCAAGAGCCACGGTATCCAGGGTATGGAGGAGTTTTTTTGGTTTTTTTTGGCTAATGTGTATGTAATCTTCTTTTCATATATAAACGTTCATATATAAACGTTCTTTTCGTATATATTTATTTTTAAAAAAATGCTTGCTTACTTACCAAATTCAGATCTCACAGATGGATCAGCAAAACGTACCTGACTATAAGACTATAAACTATTGTCGTGCTTTTTGCCTGCAGTAATACAGATAGATACGAAGGAAGCTGACAGAAAAATACACCGATTATTTGTCTTCACACAGAGAAATCTGTCATTTCATAAAGATCATAATGATGAGCACTGTGAGCTCAAAACCTTTTCTGAAACACGTCTGCACAAAAACATCACCGAACTGGATTACACTTTATATTACAGTTCCACATAACTGCCATTCATTAAGCATGAACAACCCATCACGAACACGTTGTTAATTAAACCCTGAGGCTGAGAAATGTATTATTTTTTATTTATTTACAGCTGGAGACCAGAGTTCAGGACATTTAGGGACACACTGTAATGTAGGATTATTTGAATCCTGACTTGAATAAACATCCAGTTCAGGTGCGTTTGGGTAACATTTAACGTCGGTTTGTTTTATTTTCCGTAGCGCTGCTTACAGTTTATTGTTGAAGTCATTGTCGAGTGTTACGTAACGGCTAAGACGGAGGCACTGGGTTCATAATTGTGCGTTGTGCCGTTCGGATTCCTGTTGCAGCTTCTGCTGCAGTCATTTGTCAGAACAGATGGATGAAACAAAAGCTGATGCGCCTAACTACGACTTTTACAGCAAACTATTAAAGTCCTGCGCTGTTTATCCACAAACATTTCAATACCTGTCTTCAGGCCAGTTTAATTATCCTCCCCCTTCTGTCCGTCCCTTGCCACTCTGTTGTCTCACAGAGAGAGAGAGAGAGAGAGAGAGGGAGAGAGAGAGACGGAGAAAAAGGGAAAGAGAGATTTGTTTCTGTTTTCATTAAGATATGACTGCAGTGCTGGACTGTATTTCAGCACTTCCACAAAGTAGCTTGGCTCTTCTTCGCGCGGACGAGGTCTTTCTCCTGCAAAGTCAAAGCAATTAAAGCCGCCTGTGATGGCTGCTTTTGAAATCTCAGCGCCTCGATATGTGCACTCCTGTGATTCGGTTCGATTCATCATTACGGAACACTTAGATGTGTAATTCCGTCATTTACATCTCCCGTCCTTTCATGTCCACCTCTTTAACGCTGCGTTTAAAGCCATTATTAGGCTGCGAACAGCAAGTACGAGCAGCAAAGCCCCTGATTCAGGAGCGACGAGAGCCACTGCACGGTATACTGAGGGAATGTAGAGGCGGTTTTTAATTATCTGGACTTGGTACAGGATGCCGGGGGTTTTTGATTGTTTAAATGAAGCAGCTGGTTTATTGTCTCCGCTTAATTCCTCCATTGTTTTTGGAATATGTCAGACTTCTTTATTCTTTTATCAGGTGCGCTGCAGGAGGAGGAACACAATAGCCTTCATAGCGACTGCGCTGGCCGCCGCACAAAGGCTCTGGGCAAAAAAGCACCCCAGGCCAGGCGCAAATTACACTTTCCTCCAGCTCAGCTCCATCTTTCCCCTTCATATATGCGCTTAACAGTGTACCCCTGACATACATATAAACACAGCAGAGCTTAAGTAATAGCACAGATAATAACGATAGCACTTTCAATTCCGGATGCTGCGAGTGGGCTTAAAAATCAGTTCCTGTAACTCCGTGTCACTGTGGTCACGCGGTGCTGCTGTGCTACATACTGAAACGTCTTTGAAAACCATGTGACCTGCTGCGAACAGTGGACGTGCGTGCTTACATGCATCACGCGTCTCCGTGCTGCGTTTTGAGCCTTGGATGCAAACCGGTTCGGTATTCCTTCTGGCCATTTCTTTCTGACAATATAACGGTGTTTTGATCTTTTTTAAATGGATAAACTAGACTTTTTCAGTGTAGTTACAGCACTAAGGAAAAAAATAACTTAACTGATCATATAAATGCTAATTTTCCATATGTGCGCTCTCTTCGATTACAGCCATAGTACGAAAGTATTAAACACTCATTTAGGTGTGTGTTATTCTTAATACTGTGAGCAAATCCATATTTTTCACCCTGATATATAAGCTTATAAACTGTAGCAGTTATACACATTTACACAATGAATCCATTTCCCAGAATGCTAAATTCATCCTGAACATTAGACACCGAGCTTCTTTAAGATGAACCTAGTTAATCCGAGTGGAAAACATTACCGCAGCGGCTTCACCGCAGGTTTTGGAGACTGTTTCATCATAAAACAACGGCCAATCAAGTTCTAGCATGCAAATGCAGGACGTGCAACACCGAAGAGGGCGGAGCATGCAACTTTAAGGCCGTCTCTAATAGGCATGCTCGTCAAATCTGGGTTTGTTTACGTAGGTTAAAGTGTCTCTTACCATTTTATTATTGAATTCAGAATAAAATTCTTCAAAACTACTAATCCGTTTAAGACTTAGAAAAATATTTTGCAAGAAACGAAAATCTGTAAGCCCAGGTGAGTTTTTGACAACAGATCGCTTCAGGGACGTCTTTTTTTTTTTTTTTTTCTCGCTCGTGCTGCGTTCGTGATGAGCTCTTAATGAAACGTTTCTGCGCTTTCAGGGGATTTGACTGGTGTTGAGTTGCTCTCCCTGTGGCAGGTGACAGTTCAGATGTGCGCTGATGTTAACTGCTGCCAAGTGCAGTGGGAGTTCTGTTATTTTAATTAGAAGATAAGGATTGAGAGAGTCTCTCCAGGCAGTGTGTGGTGTCGGTGACAGGATCCAGCCGATGATGAGGAGGAATATGATTCACCCGCTGATACACACGCTCAAACGCTCGCTCCGGTTTTCACGACGCGAGACTCAACAGGAACCACATATAAACCTACAGACGTACATAACGCGCAATGGCAGTTGCAAAGTATGCACGTGTTTACATGTGACGTGTAATGACCTCAAATCAGGATACTTTTAATGACGAGCATTTGTAACGGACTCGGCAGTCAGGCTGGTGAAGTTGCTCTCGCTAATGCTTCCCTTCGCCGCGTTTCCTGAGCCAACAGCTGGACAGGAATCACAGGTCCTCCTTCATGCTGGCGCTCTGTCGGAGTGTTTGCACGTCTCTGAAAGCTAACACGGCGCTTTAATTAATCGTCCAGCTTTCCCTTTGAAACAATGTCCTAATTCTGCCATTTAGCACCGGCATATCATAGTTTGTTGTTATCTCGGCAGCCAGATTTCGGTAAATAGTCACATTAAAAACTTTAATCTCCTGAATGGAAAATGAAGAGTGGCTGAAAGCCCTGTCATGTGCAGTGATAAATATTATCTGAGCTTAAACCTTCCCTCTTATCCGCCCCCCCCACCCCCCGCCGTCGCTCTCTATTCTTCTAAGTTAATAAATATGTCCAGAACACTACAGTAGAATGTTTCAACTACAAAGAAAAGCTACAGAAGTACTGCACACCTTTTTTTTTCTACTTGGTGTACTAATAGTTAGTGACACAGTGTGCAGCTTATGCACATCTTATGCAACTTCTTTGCAGTCATTACACTTTATCAAAGAAGCTTCACTTATCTCAAAATCCAAGGACTGCAACAATGTACGTTGTAAAACTTTTGATGGACTGGACAAATTTTGTAATAATAAATAAAGGTATCAGTAGAGCTTTTTTTCTATTCTATTCTTAATCTTACACCAATTAAACCCCAAACAGGAGCTCTTACTTTGTGTCGGTTAATACTGGAAAGTTCGGGGGTGGGGTGATAATTTAACTCTAATTGTACACAGACCTCTTGCCATCAAAACATTACATGCATATGTCCGTTCAGTCCACAGCAGTACGCATACTGCACAAACGTAAATGGATGTTAAATACATGCATTCTGTGTTTTTTATGCCTGATAGGTGGCCAGCTATGGTGCACCACCACTAAGAACATAATGGAAGGTGAGGAGCTTGTGGCGTTTGTGGTGGACTTTGACTCTCGCCTGCATTCGGTCAATCACATGTCCCTGAGCGACGGCATGTATCCAGCACGCCTTCTAGACACCATACAGCTCCTGCCACAGCAAGCCGCCATGGCGTCCATTCTCCCAACCGCCATAGTTAACAGTAAGTGAACGAACACTAAATCCTGCTAAATGTAGCTCAACAGCATCTCTACATCAACGTCCACGGCAATGGACTCAATCACAGAGCACGCTAATAAAGTCATAGAACTGCTTCCTGCAGTAAATTTGGCTTTAAAGGTGCTGCATATGGACACTCACCTGTTCCCTGGCTGTGTTTGCCAGTAGACTGGCCAGCTGAGCCAACTAAGCCCTCGTTACATACACACACCTACAAAAAGCAATTTGCCGCATGTGTCAGTCATCCATACATCAACCTCTGTACCAGTGATCCAGGGATAAACATAACTGACCTTCAGTGTAGTTTACAACAAACATTCTTTCCAATATGTTAATCGCAGAAATTCAAGCCATGTGTAAACACGGTTGGTTGACTTAATAAAGGCTATCGTGGGTTCAGCGTGACAGGAAGGCTACTCCTAGCAGATGGTGCCCTGTTTTAGTTTGCCCTTGAGGTAAGGGCACCAACTTACTGGCATCATTTTTAAGCTGCTGTGCCATTTCAAGTTCAGTACAAAGACCTGACAAAACTGTTCAAAGGAATATCTGACTGAAAATAATGTCAGCAAGTATGATCCAGGTAGTACAGTAATAAAATATATAATGCTAAGGGACAGGATCAACAATTATCTGCGGTTTTTCTTCAGCCTTCCAATCAAGCAAACTTGCCCCACTACATTACCCTGAATACAACTTAATCTGTGCTCATTTTATTGACATTGCCATTTCTTTCAGAGGACATCTTCCCTTGTAAGGCTTGTGGTATCTGGTTCAGAAGTGAGAGGAACCTGCAGGCTCATCTGATGTACTACTGTAGTGGGCGGCAGAGGGATCCTGACAGTGTACCTGAGGAGAATGAAGTGAACCCCCATCAGACCCCCAGCATCTGTCCTTTCCCACAATGCAACAAGAGCTTCGGTACTCCTCGTGCCCTGGAAATGCACCTGAACACACACAGTGGTGAGTGGACATCCACTATTTAGCCTTACCACGAAGTAAAGCTTCTGCTGGCAAAAGAAGAATTAGGTATTAGGTATTAGGTATTCTTTTTATACACACTGGGCTTCATAGTCTATAGCATAAAGTAGAAAATAACTCAATTAATCGATCAGCCAACTGAGTTTTCATCCAGTGAATATCAGGAGGGTGGGGGAAAGTTTTGCATAATGCAAGATGTTATGTTGACTGCTGCAATGTGAGAGCACCAAATCTGATATCTACCTTTTATCGTCCTCAGGTGTCAAAATGGAAGAGACACTCCCCCCTGGCACCAGCTTGAAATGCACAATCTGCAACTACACAGCAGATTCTCTCATTACATTCCAGCACCATATCCTCACTCACCTATCACAGGCGGCCTTCAGATGCAATCACTGCCATATCAGCTTCCAGAACCACAGGGAACTCTTGCAGCATCAGGACTTACACGGCCACTCTGGCAAGATCCACAGGGAGAGCGACAATGAGCAGTCACCACGGGGGACAGAGGAAAGTCTGCAGACCCGAACAGAGCTAGCTGCCAGGAAGGATGTTGTCATGCAAAGCCCCAAAGTGGCCAACAAGGAAAGTGCCCCTGATGGAGAGCTGGAAAGAACCGAGAAAAAGCTTGTGCTTGGACTTCAGAAAGGAGAAGGTCACCCGGGTACCAAGGCCAGTTTCTCTTACACCAGGATCAAGTCGGAGCCTTCCAGTCCAAGACTGGCCTCCTCACCGGTTCAGCACAACATGGGACCCACATTTTCTATGGGCCCATTCCTGTCACAGTTTGCATTCTCCCAAGACATTTCAGTAGTGCCCCAAGCATCTGAGATTTTAGCCAAAATGTCAGAGCTTGTGCATCGCAGACTACGCCATGGAGGGAACAGTTACCCGCCAGTCATCTATAGTCCTCTGATGCCAAAAGGGGCAACCTGCTTTGAGTGTAACATAACTTTCAATAATCTGGACAATTACCTTGTCCACAAAAAGCACTACTGTAATAGTCGCTGGCAGCACATGGCAAAATCTCCTGATTTCTCCAGTGTTTCAGACAAGGTGACAGACTCTGTGAGTCCAAACAGTGGTCACAGTTCAGTAGGGTTGCTTGCTGGATGCCACCCACCAGAGACTGATCATCTAATGCCATCAGCATGCTTGAATTCCTCTGTTTTGGACATTATTAATGCGAGTGGTAAAGTGCCTGATAAAGACCTCAGTGGACAGGTGAAAAAGGTCACCACACCAACAGGTGTTGAAGACAGACTCAACGGTAAGCAGGCTGAAGTCAAAAGTCTGAATGCATCCTTAGGGGAAAGTGAGAATGATCCAAACAAAACCACTTGTGAGGCCTGCAACATCACCTTCAGTCGTCAGGAAACTTACATGGTCCACAAGCAGTATTACTGTGCCACCCGCCATGACCCACCAATGAAGCGCATGTCTGCTAACAAGGTGCCCACCATGCAGAGAACCATGAGGACACGCAAACGCAGGAAGATGTATGAAATGTGCCTGCCAGACCAGGAACAGAGACAGCCAATAGGACCACAGCCTGGATTTCTGGGTGTTCCCACTCTGGGAAATCCCTGTACATCCCAAGAAACTGTGGAAGGTCTGGCTGACCGTTTCCATCCGCGCTGTGACGTTTTTCAAGGGATGGTTCCGAAACACCTTGAGGCTTCTCTTACAGTCACAAAATCCATCCTAGCTCCCAAGAGCAATGCCATTTCTGACACACAAGAACTTGACGCTCCGATCGATCTTAGCAAAAAATGCTCGTTAGTCTCTGACAAGACATGTAACTCACCCAAAAGACTCTTGGATTACCATGAATGCACCATTTGCAAGATAAGTTTTAACAAGGTGGAGAATTACTTAGCTCATAAACAAAACTTTTGCCCAGTTACAGCTGCTCAACACAACGAGATTGGTGGCATGGACCAGCCTCTGTTTCCAAGCATGAAGATTGAAGGAACCAATCCTGAAGACATATTCGACAAGAGTCCTGTGAAATCTGAAAAAAATGGTGGCACCAAGGTGACGGTGCAAAACGGCAGTCTGTTCCCTACACACCTTGGACCTGTGCCAGAGCTAAAGACTTTCAGTGAGCCCCAGCTCCTGCCCTCCAAAGAAGTGTTTCTGCCGCACGGCCTTTACCCTGGAGCAATAAAAAAGATGAAAACAAGTGAGCCAATATCGCCGTATTTCGGGATAAAGCCTAGTGATTTCCTGGCAGGAGGCATGGTTAAACAGGGTGATCCCAGCGACCAAGAGCAGGGTACTAACGGAACAGCTGAAGAAGGCAAAGAGCAACCGGCAGCCAATGGCTGCCCTCAACCTGGCAAAGACCCACTGCCTCTGCTCCCAAAAAACAGGGGAATGGTCATCGTCAATGGCGGGCACAAAGTGGATGACAGCCAATCGTCGGTACCCACTCAGCAAGAGAACCAGCCCAACAACGCATCACCAACAGACGAGCAAACATCTCCCACATGGGGCTCCGAGAACCCCCCAGATCCTAACGGCAGCACGTCACCCACATCTAAATCGCCAGTTGAAGATGCGCCACCTGTCGTGGCCAAAGGCATAAACGGTTCGGCTCAGCCAGCCGGAAGCGGCAAGTACTGCCGCCTCTGTGACATCCAGTTCAATAACTTATCAAACTTTATCACTCACAAGAAGTTCTATTGCTCGTCACATGCTGCCGAGCACGTGAAATGAAATCTTACTCTCCCTCCACCTCTCCTTTCTCCTCCTTCTCTCCTTTTTCGCTACACTGTCGTGTCTGGAATAGTGCATCATGCAGTTTTAAATGCTGCTTGTGGACAATCAAGAGCTTCATTTTTCATTTCCCATCGAGACTTCGATGCAAAACTTTCGTCCAGAAAAAGATTCCATGTGTAATATTGGTGCCACTTTCACCTTTATTTATTTTACAATCAGTATTAATGGGAGTAGTGACCTTAATTTAAACACAAAGGAAATTTATATCAGAGTTGTTTGTAATGTTATTGTATAGTCATTCTAGTGTAGCAATCATTGTTTACACTTTATTGTAGGTTCAACAAGGCGATAGACAACACAAAACAGAAATGCGTTTTAGACACAAAAATAGCTACTGAAGCACTTCTTATTTGCTGTAAGTATTTTGTATATGCCTAAATGTCATTTGCAGTACTCATGACTTCTCAGCCTTAAACACTGTTTGAAGGGAAAACCAGGCACAACTCTGCATCTCATGTTTTGGCATATACAGTACATCCAGCTTTGCATATGTATGTAGCTGTTGGTCTATGTCTTTTTTTCTTTCTTTCTTTTTTTTTTTTTACTCAAAAGTGGGTGTTTTCATCAGGATGGCAGCGTTCTTGTATAGTACTCGTATTTCAGTTCGTGATCCATTTTGGTCTCCCTTTTTAAAAATTTGCTCTCAATGCAATACTTTGTAAAAAATAAAAAATACAAAAAAATAATAATAAAAAACAACAAAAAAAAAAGAACATTACTGAAAGCAGTATTGGGAGAACGGGATCATGGCAGATATTTCTAACTCCGTAAGAACAACAATTGTAATTTTATTGATGTTACTTAACAAAAAGGGGCGGGAGAGGATTTTGGGAGGGATGCTGTAAAAAAAAAAAAAAAAAAAAGATAAAAGATCATTCCAATGTCCTTATAATGGAAAAAAAATATTTCTTAAAAATGTTGTTGCTATGCATGTATATGGATGGAATAAAATTCCAGAGCTGTTGGAAATTTTTATTTTGATGTGGTGTCATAATTAAACCTTAATCCTCAGGATAAACTTGATGTCTTCGTTTTCTTTGAAGAAGCAAAGCTCGAAAGAATGAACTGGTAAATCGACTGGTAAAGAAAAACAAATGGCACGTTTTTTCAGTTTTGGCTGGTTTTTTTTTCCCCTCAATGTGATGATGCAGCACAGCTGTGACTGTAAAGGATTTCCAAACAGGAAACATGCTGGTGTTCAGAAGGCAGTTGAACAGGGTCTCATTGCCTCACTGCATGTTTGGTTTGCCTCTTTGACACCAGCTCCAGTAAATGTTTGCTTACCGATGACGCCTTTTTAGAGAGCATGTGACGGTCCGCCCCCTGAATGGGAATGAGCTTGGCCTGAGGGTAAACTCGATTTAAACACTTCCTCTGCACATCAGCAAAAACCTGACACACAAAAGACAAATAATGGGGACATCATCTAGTTACAAAACATCCCTTGTTTAACACAAATGTTCCTGTTGACCCAGCCAGTCTCTGTGTTGAAAGATCTACTTATTAAAATGCCTAAAATGTACTTCCAGTATATATATATATATGTATACAATGACACAAATGCACAAATTCTCTTGACATTCACGTGCTTATGGCTCGAATCAGAAATGTATTTGTAATCATTTAGCTCGTTATAGACACCGAGGCAGTTAAAGGATTGAGTATATACGGTGCTCACTTGGTTGAGGTGAGCAGGGAGCTTGTCGTCAAAAGAGTCCCCAACGATAACGCTCAGTGATATTCTGCTAGATAGCAGCTTGAATTTGGAGATCTCTCTGAGGGGGAAAAAGGAATGAAATATGACACAGCAATGAGGGAACAAAAAAGAATATTGGCTCGAGTCCTACTGAGCAAAATGCTGGAAGGAAAATCAATAGTAACGTTTCTGTGTGTGTGTTTGCGTTTTACCTGACTTGAGACGCGCTCTCGTTCAGGAAGTAGTGCTCGTCCACGGCGCTGCTCTGGTGAGCCGGGTTACTTAAGAGGTATTTCTGATCAGAAGGAACAAGAGAGCAGAGATACACTCTCAGGTGTCGTAGCTAACGGTTTCCATTAAATTCTACAGAAAATCGGTTACACAGCTCTTGTTTTGAATGAATTAGTCTAACTCTAGCATCAGTTCCCTGTTTAATAATAATGTTACATTCTGTAAGAGGGCTCATTTTGTGTCCATGGACACGGACACAGACACGTGGAGGAAAGATGGCAGTCACCGTGAGTGCTAATGTTTTTATCCCTCACAGTTGAGGGAAAAGGTGCATTCTCTTGGGGGTGGGGGATGGGTGTCTGAGAGGGGATTGTACAGGGGTTAGACAATGAAACTGAAACACGTGTCATTTTAGACCACAATAATTTATTAGTATGGTGTAGGGCCTCCTTTTGCGG